>ML804002.1:137101-164674 GCA_009831015.1 Picea engelmannii | reverse complement strand
AAAGTAACCAAACGCCAGGCACAAGCGTTACAATTATTTAAAACCTTTGAATTGTTAAATACCTCTCGATGGTTTCCCATTTAATCAAATTCTGTGCACTCTTGGCATGGCCAGGAGCTGAAAAGTAACCAAACTCCAGGTACAAGCGTTATTAATTTTTTAAACCTTTGAATTGTTAAATACATAAAAATTGTTAATGTTAAAAGTTAGTGTTGGTTTTTCCAGCCCTCTCTCTGGGCTTGTATTTGTAAAAATATGGTAATTCGTTAATCTATTAAGTAAAAATGAAAAAGTTAAGAGCTTGTATTTGTAAAAATATGCTAACTTGTTAATGTATTAAGTAAAAATGAAAAAGTAAACATCTTACATTTATAAAACTCTCAAGGATCGACCGGGCAGAGAGAATGTTATGTAAAAATATGCTAACTTGTTAATGTATTAAGTAAAAATGAAAAAGTAAACATCTTACATTTATAAAACTCTCAAGGATCGACCGGGCAGAGAGAATGTTATGTGGCAATTGATAAATGATAGCAGTTATTGGTTAATTCTATTAAGTAAAAGTGAAAAATAAACCCATCATTAATTTTCACTAATAAGATTAGGGTTTTTAATTAAAAAGAAGGATTAATTCACTCATTTTTAACAGGGGACACTTATTGCTTAATAAGCTTCTACAAAACAATCACCTAAGGTGCAATCTCCCTCTTCAATATAGGAAACATTTAAGAGAATTAAAATTTGGATCTACCATCTACCTCACTAGATCAATTACTTCCCCCTTGTAGTCACCTATGACAAGCTTAGGAAAGACCATTAAGGATGCAAATTCACAATATGTAGCTAGGTAGAACAATTGTGGATCAAAATTCTATCTTGAGAACTAACATATAAGACTTTCTCCTAATATGAAACTCTAGCAAAAAGGTATTACTCTTAGTAACATGGAAACAATGCTAAAATCCCATGTTACACATACACCCATTGACCCAAGTGTGCGGGGATATTTCAACACTTATATCAGCTTGACCTAGTCTTGACTCTTATGTTAGATGAAATTTCCTACCAAACACATCTTGCTACTATTAAACTTTTCACTGTTTATTCAATTCCTAGTATCATGTAATTCTAGTATCATTTTGGTGGTCCAAGAGAATTTACTTTTCAATTCTACAACAAGAACATATCACCTAGACTAGTATTGATTTTTTATAAATGAAAATATTCTTGTTTTCATTTTAAAGGTTGTTGATTACTCAATTAGAGAATTGAAGAGCAGCCATAGCACATATAATCCACACAATAATATTTTGTATTACACATTGAATCTCAATTACAATACATATAAATAGTTGGAGTCAGATCCAACTTATTCCCAACATAGATATGGAGGTTGAGAGAATATCTCAACAACTCCAACAAACCAAAACCAACTCCAAACCAATCCCTAAATTAATCATTAATTCTAACACCCTCCCTTAATGATTACATTACAAATAAATCACAGATTACAATTCTCAAATTACAATATAGATATTTGTCTGATCTAGTCTTCATCAGCACTCTCACCCACTCTGAAATCTCTGGGTTTATGCTCTTTCTTCTCCACAACTTCAAGCTTCCCTCTCGACTCATTTAAAATAAAAACGCCTCTGACCATCATTTACGAACTTGCAAGATCAACAATATTGACAAACTCGACTCGTCGGGGCTTCCACGATAAAAGTTGTCAAGTAATAAACCATTCTATGGACCAAACACCATCTATCGGATATTTTGCTTTCGGCTATCCGTCAGTTGCTAGGAAGGTGGTCTGGATACTGAATGTGTTCAAAATTTGATCATACAACTTGACCTATCTACACAAGGATAACATAAAAAATAACCTATAACCAATGCTCTTGAAGCCCGAAGCACAACAAGACCCATCAGTTTTATAACAGAATGTAGACAAAACCAAACTAGTGACCATCTTGTGGCAAGGTCGGGGCTTCCGCACACACCAGTTTGAGTTATGTTACCCTGTTCTTTAAATGGTTCTCCATTATAAAAAATTTACAAACCAAAAAATATATATAAAAAATGCATAGGCAGCTTCAATTTCTCCGTCAATATAGGCAGCAATAAGAAAGTAGAAAGCACAACAAACAAATGATAAATCGATGCAAGGCAGGCGGATTGCCTAGTCGTGGCAGAAACGTGAGATGGACAGTTCACCTCTATCTTCGATGGCGGTGAGCACACTTCAATAACCAGAAACCTCAGGTGTGGGCTCTATCTTTACATTTGACGAGTCCTCCACGCAGCTCTCTCTAAGAGAGCAATGCTGTCAATGATTTCTTGCGGCTCCTTAAATCTTGTGACTTCATGCAAATGGAAAAATTGCTCCTTAGCACTAGTGAATTCCAAGAGCAACTAGTTGCTTTATTTGGCTCTCAGTAGCAATCAAATAATGCAGAACATACGTCCAATACCTTGCTTCAAGGAGTCTACAGCACCCCCTTAACAACAAACTCAATCGTAGATTCTGACGACAACTTCAGCGTGATTCCTCTTGCATTTGATCTCAGATTTTGGCTGACAAAGACACGATGACTCTCTTCCTGACGGCTGTGAACAGATTCGCGCTGGGTCTCTTGCAATTACACACATAAATCTCAAAACACTCTTAATCTACGTATGTACAGAAAATCAGCAACACAACTTTCACATCTTCTTGGACACTCCTGTGAGGGATTAAGCCCAGCTAGGCTCTGATACCAAATTAGAGAATTGAAGAGCAGTCATAGCACAAGTAATTCACACAATAATATTTTGTATTACACATTGAATCTCAATTACAATACATATAAATAGCTGGAGTCAGATCCAACTTATTCCCAACATAGATATGGAGGTTGAGAGAATATCTCAACAACTCCAACAAACCAAAACCAACTCCAAACCAATCCCTAAATTAATCATTAATTCTAACATACTCAAGAGTAACAAAGTTAAAGTTGATGATGTTTTGAAACTCAAAAATGCTAAATAAAATAAAAAAATTCACAAATGTAATTGCATATTTATAATTTTCTTCCGAGTAAAAAACACAATTCCTCATAGTACTCTACATTTCAAAACAAAAAAAGATCCTATCAAATATTTTTAATACAATTCAAATTTCTTTAATACCCCTTAACAACATAGTCTAGCAAGGACAAGTAGCTAGAAATACCATTTTAAATATGCGCTCAATTATCTAACCAAAATGACACAAACAAATCTTTTTGTAATTTAGATTTGAAAACTTGAAAATCAGTAAATGAAATTGTACAAATTGTGACAACTATTCTAGTTCTTTAAACATAAGGTAGCACTCCCACCTCTAAAAGAAAACCATGAAATCTGGATATGGAATCAAGAAAAACAAAACAAAAAAATATCCCGTACAAACATGTGCACCCGTTGTAGAAGGACAACTAGTGCATAAATTAATGCATGTGTTTTGCTAACACAAAACCAACAAAAAAAATGAGTGTGTGTAAATATCACCATTAAGCACCACACGCATATCCTTTACGAGGGAAAGAAAATGAATAGAATTGAAAACAATAGAAACTTTCCTAACATGGAGTTTACATATATATAATATAACACAAATACTTATATCTATGGGATAAACCTGTTAGAGGCAAAGTATACGAACCCAAAAAGGTAAAATTTCAATAATTTTCCTAATAGAGTCATCAATTAATTTACCTAATGAAGTCACCAATTAGGTAAAATTTCAATAATTTTCCTAATGCAGTCACTAATTTTGAGTCACTAATTTTGTTGTAGAGATTTTTCTTTATTTCTAGATTATAATCTTCCCTATGGGTGGATTGAAATCTCACCATACATATTCCTTATGAGTGGGTTGAAATCTCACCATATGAGTGGGTTGAAATCTCACCATACATAGTGAACAGAACATTATCTATCTTTTCTAATATAATTTCTTATGATTAGAAATAAAAAAGAAAGAAAGAGAGGAACATACCTTTTATATCCGGTTGAGGCTTGATTAAAGTGAGCAAAGTGATCAATAGAAACTTCAACACCAATCTCCTTAAAATATCTACACAAAGTCAAACATACATAACCTTTCCAACTTTAACGTGTGCATTTCAAGAAATTGTAAGACGCTAGATATACATTAATTTCACAATAAGTAATCCACAATTGATTATTAATAAGAATGCATAATAATAATAATAAAAGGAAGTTGGGAGGGAAAGAAGGTAGATGTATATTAATAAATAAAGATGTATACAATAATGGTATATTACTTGATCTTGATGCAACACCTCCATAACCTAGATCTGGGTCTATCCCTCCTTAACCATGTTGACATAACTCTTTCTCAACAAATGGATCTTGATATATCATTATTGTTACTATATCAAGAGAGATATAGAACAATCACTCTTAAGACAAGACCAATTTGGAGAGTCAAAGGTATTTTCTTAAGAAGAAAACGAAGGGTGAGAGGACATAAAAAATGCTTAGATCATTTTCACCATAAAATGGAGTAATATGTAAATATAAGTGTGTCTTAGTTTCACCAAGATCATCTCATTTATACTAGAATAGAATTGGTTCATACCAATTGGTAAGAGAGATCATGACCCTACATGTGTAGGGCTTAAAAAATATATGCTTGAGACTTTCACCTACATAATGTTTTGGGACATTTAAAGTCAACCAAACGGAAAGCCCAGTCGAAGTGAATTGACCTATGATTAAAGAAATCAATTAAAAGACAGATTCGGTGGCCAACAGCGAAGGGAAACCTTCTCCAAATTAGAATTGGTGACCAACAGCTGAGAAAAAACTTTGAGGGGTGAATTAAAAATTTGATCACCAACAATGTAAGAAAATGTTTTGGGATGAACTTGGGTAACCAACAGCGTAGAAAAAATTATGGAAGTTGATTGTAACATTCATGGGAAAAAAACATTTTAGAAGTTGAGTTTGGCATTTAACGACAGTAGAAAACATATAGGGAGAAATTGATAGCATACAGAGTGAAAAAAATTGTATATGGATTGTGGGTAGCTATTGACCACTCAAAAAACCCCAAACTTCCATATATAATCCATCTATGATTTACAAGAAAAGGGAAACACCCCAGAAAGTTGATAATGTGCCCAACGACTCCAAAATGAAATTAGAAACCTCCAAATAAATATCAATGACTCAGAAAAGAGGGTCATCGATTTGAAACTTATAAATCAATGTATGGGTGTGGTTAAAGAGTTATTAGTCTGGTTTACTAACACCTAGGGACCATATTAATATAAAATGAGCTCAAACCAAATGACATGGAGTTCTAATTGCTAAACCATACATATAGAATCACTAACTTAAAGTGCACACCATTTACCATTCATAATAAAATACATTCACAACAATAATCACACATAAATGTAGAATTTACCCCAGAAACCCAAACGGGAAAAGCAACATTCTTTTGAGTTCCTTTGACTTCATCCAGACTCTCTATTATTTAGCAATGGGAAAGTTAGAGGCTCTTTGGGTCATTTATATGCTCCTTAGTGACATCTAGGTATCCTCTCTACCTCATTGACATCCAAAGAACACTTTTCTCATCATGAGGAAACATAATATAGAGGATTGAATCGATCAAGAGGATACATAGAAGGTCAAGCATCCCCAATGCTTTATCTTCTCTCCAATATGTTTCTCCTTCTTCTTTTTGTTTGTTTCTCTTTTCTCATGTGTGAAAAAGGTCTTATGAACATCTCATTATTTCCTTTTATACAATAATATATTTCCCAACTTTACATACATTACATACAAAATTTAACATCAATTGTGATGGCATTTGGCCCTTCATGCCAACAAGTCAATCTCCTTTGGCATCCATAACCTTAAAAAATTCTTGTGATGACCACTTTAAAGCCTATGCTGATAGCCAATTGTTCTTGTTGGATCCAATTCGGATCACACCTCTCCATTCGAAGGATTTTGGTCCCCAAAATCCGTTAAGGATAGATGAAGGAAATTGTTTGGAATCAGGTTCCTCTCATACAACTTAATTTTCCTTGTAGTTTGTCCCTTGAGACCAATTTTCCACATTTCTTGTTATCCTCTGTCTTTTCCACTCCTTGTGTTGCATAATTATGTCTTCCTTAAACTCCTTAATACCTTAAGGAGAAAGGTCTTCCACGGTGGGAATAACATTATGTTCTTCCTCCTCCTCCAACATAGAAGGTTCGAAGAAATTCAAATATTACACATTCACCACTAAGTTTATCTACATATAAGGTGAAAGTTTTGGCCTAAAGGAATTCTCATTCACTTGTTCAATGATTTCAAATGATGCATATATAAAGTGCTTGAGTTTCTTTGATGATCCTTGCATTCGTGCCTTAGATATATAGAGACGCACCTTGTCTCCAACACATAATTTATGATCCTCCTTGTCTTGGTCGTGTATGGATTTGTACAACTATTATCTCTTCTTTAGTTTCTCTTGAGCCCTTAGATGGATATGCTTGATCTTTTCCATGAATGTTGTTTACTTATGTTCTTATCCTTGTAGTCTTTCTTCTTCCTTCTATTTTCCATAAAGGATATCAAATGGTGAAGGAGGTATATAACCAAAACAAGTCTTGAAAGGAGACTTATTGGTAATAATGAATTTCTCTATTGTAAGAGTGTTGAATCTAGACTATCTTCTTGTCCCAATTCTTTGGACGTTTGTTATTGTAACCTCTTGATGCAGGAGCATCACCTTCAAGGACGACATCACAGACGTGGAGGCAAACATAAGACATCTCAGCAATGACATAATTTCAAATCGATCATTAACTCATAATTTAAATGGGTTGTTGAGATATTTTTGTAACAATGTTTTTAAATGTAACTTGTTTGTAAAGTCTCTAATGACTGTAAGAAACTACATATATGGAGTGTCAAGTCTATTTGGTAGTAATTAACAGTTATTGTAATTAGACAGAGTAGGTGTTAGTTTTAAAAGTTTGAAATGGTATGTTTCAGAACAGGATGAGAGAGCTCATGGAGCTGGTCCTTAGATAGTTTTTTAGTATTGTATTGAAATAGATAAGGATGCATGAGACAAGGATGTAATAGACAGATTAGAACATAATAGAGTAGAAAATATATTGTTTAATTTTATTTTTCATCAGTAATAGAACATACATAATTGTCCCGAACTTGGACTGTGTTCATTTGATGCATGAATCGATGAATGTTGTATTCTGTATGTTTTTTTTTTTTTTTCTTCTTGTTCATGTATGAGAGTTCGAAAAGGTGACTATATGAGTATGTAAAGAAACTGGTTAAGTTTCAAATGTTTTTCTTCTGAATATTGTATGGAAGTTGTGCATCCAAAATGCAAGGTGTGTGTTGACTGAGTCTCAAAACGACTCAGAGAGGGGTTCAGAGAGAATAAAGGAAACTTGAGAATCTAGGTGTAAGGAGTGCACATAGTATAGAAGTGGCCAAGTGTCAAAGAACCAAGAAGGGAAAACACCAGGTGGGTGAGGAGAGTTCTTTCAAATATCTCTTCAAATCTGAGTTATCCGAGTTCTGAAAAACGCAAGGTGTGCATGGGAGGTCGAATCCTCAAAAGGAAAAAGATCAGGAGGGATAACACTTGCAGAGTGTTCATTAAACCAAAGTGGACTTGCAGAGGAAGGGAAAAAGGTTTGAAATCTTTGGAGGTTGAAAATATTCAAAGACTGGAAGCAACGAAGGTTCTAGAGGAAGAACGGTCGATATTGGAGGAACGAAGAGACGAGGACAGACAATTGTCAGCTCTGCAAAAGTAGCGTGAACCTTAACACCATGCCCAAACGATATTTAGGCATTTCGACATTCAGGGGAGCAAAGGTGGAAACTCTTTCGAACTCACGATACGTAAAATTGTGACATAATCGTGGGCGTTTTTCCAGGAGTGATCTGGACCGTCGATCATCCAAAGGGAGATTTCGACATTTCAGGAGTCATGGGTTCCAAGGGGAGAACCTTCACAAAGTGTCGACTCACAAAGTCCTGACTCAGCAGATGGAGGAACATGGGTCATTGATCAAGGGACAACAAGGACTGTTGATCTAGAGTGGAATAGTTTCACCATTTCAGCATTAGGGAGACTAAAGGTGTAGGACCTCTTAGTCTCGCAAGTCACGAAATAATAACATACAAAACCCCAACGTGCTCAAAGGATTGGTCCTAGGTCAGAGTATAGGGTCACATGGAGAAAACCTAAGAGAGGAAATAGACCCCATTAATCCCTATTTCAGGTTTCAGAACTTGAAGGAGTCAAGGGACTCAACAACAGGTCTCACGAGGTTGAGAATTACAAAGTGCTCTTTGGAGTTAAGCTTGTGGTGAAGAGTAGTGGTCGCGTGGAGGTGAAGCTTGTGCTTGGTTCTTGTTCACACATGGTGGGTTTCATAAAAGGACCTATGGATATTTTTTCATGGAATTCCAACAGGGAACCAAAGAGCCACTTCGTCTCAAAAGTAAGAAACGATCTGAAGGAGGGGAGGCTAGCAGACCTATCGAAGTCGAGAAGAAGGGGGAGGTTTGCATCAAGTGGTATCAGAGCCAAGAAATTGAGTTTGTTTGTAGACAACGGGAAAAAATGAGAAAGGAGGAAAGTTGGTATCATTGTGGTATCAAGAAAAACTTGATTTCTATTTGTGGGTGACGCAGTGAAATCATGCCACCAAAAAGGCACAAGAGCGGATGTAGAAATGGAATAACAAATGAGGCAACTCTTAATGAGGTTGGACACCATGGAGACAACATAGAGGAGAGCACCAGATGATGGATATATCAGTGAAGTTGATAGCGAAGGAGAAGCAGAATATGAAGAAAATGTAGTAGAGGATGTTTCACAAGATCACTTGATAAAAGTTGTTTCAAAGATAGGATCCAGAGCAATAATAGAGGTACTTATGTATGAGGGAAATTTATAAGTTGAATAATTATTATATTGGGTACATGATATGGACAAATAATTCGACTACGAAGACATCGAAGAAGATAAGATAGTGAAGCATGAAGTGACAAGAGAAAAATTTCATGTAGCGTTATGGTGGGATGAACTACAAGCCGAACACGGGAGAAACGGTAAACAAAAAATTAAAAACTGGGATAGGATGGTAGCCAAGATGAAAGCCAATTTTGTCCCAAAGGATTACCAGATCAATATTTACAAAATATTGTAGAACCTAAAACAGAGGGGTTTATCAATGAGGGAGTACATTGAAGAATTTTACCGACTGAACATTAGGGCTGGACAGAAGGAGAATGAAGATGAGAAGACATCCAGATATATCAATGGGATGAGATATGAAATTCAATAGGATATCAGCATGATTTCTATCAGTAGAGTTGAGGATGATTACCAAGCAGCCTTGAAAGCTGAAGAAAAATTGGCCAGGAGGCAAAGCCAACAAAGCATAGGCGGAAATTCAAGTAGAGGCAAGGGAACCAACAGAGAGAAGTTCCAAAAGTCGAAGCCTGAAGATGAAAAACAACATTGTCACCATGAGAAGGGTGGAAGTTCTAAATAAGGAATACATGGAGAAAGAGGTTCTTTTTCCAGAGGTATAGGAAGAGGAAGAGCCAAAGGAGGCATAGTTAAATTCTATACATGTGGAAAAGAAGGACACAAATCTTGGGAATGTCCCGATAGAAAAAGAGAAGGCAGAGAAGCACACATTTTCGAAGCACAGAACCATGTGGAAGAAGAAGCAACAAAAGGAGGGAGAAAACTCATGATGAGGAAATTTCTTATTAAACCAAAGAAGGAACCAGAGGAACCAGTTTAGCAAACAAGCCTATTCAAAACTTCTTGCAAGTCGAAAAATAGAGTTTGCAAGGTAATCATAGATAGTGGGAGCACTAACAATCCAGTATCCACAGAGATGGTGGAAAATATGGAGCTGAAGACAATTTCACATCCAAGGCCATACAAGGTATCGTGGTTGCAGAAACGACTTCAAGTAATGGTAAGTCAACAATGCTAAGTTGAATATAAAACAGGAGGTTACAAAGATGAAATATTGTGTGATGTAATTCCTATGGATGTCTTTCATATTTTATTGGGCAGGTCGTGGAAGTATGACCGGAAATTTATTCATGATGGGAGAAAGAATACCTATACCCTAGAAAATAATGGTAGAACACATATGTTGTTATCTATAGAAGACAAAGAGAAAAAGAGAGAAGATAGTTCAAGCATACTTCTCATGAGTGGGAAGGAGCTCTTAAAAGAAGTCAATAAGGAGAAAGAAATGCATTTTGTTGTTGTGAAGAAGCCTAGAGTTATCATTACAAATACTTATGTAGAAGAATTGCCTATAGAAATCCATGAACTATTATAAAACTTCGTTGAAATAGTCATGGATGAGATACCACACTCATTTCCACCCATTAGGAGCATAAGCCATCATATTGACCTTATTATAGGAGCTAGTTTACCAAACAAACCATATTATAGGTTGACACCAAGAGAGAATGAGGAAGTCAAGAATCAAGTCCAGGAATTGATAGATAAAGGGTTAGTCAGGGAAATCCTAAGCCCATGTGCAGTACTGAATGTTTTAAGTCCAAAGAAAGATCGAGGATGGAGAATGTGTATAGATTCCAGAGCCATCAACAACATAACCATTAGATACATATTTCCTTTACTGAGGATGGATGATTTGATGGACTGCCTGAGTGGCGCAAGCTATTTTTCCAAGATAGACTTGAAGAGTGGATATCATGAAATATGAATGAGAGAGGGAGATGAATGAAAAACAACATTCAAGACAAATGAAGGATTGTTTGAATGGTTGGTCATGCCATTTGGGCTGACAAGTGCACCGGGCACATTTATGAGATTGATGAATGAAGTGTTGAAAGACTTCATAGGAAAAATTTTCATAGTATATCTAGATGATATACTAATCTTCAATAAGACAAAGGAAGAACACCTAAGACATTTAAAATTAGTGATGGAAAGGTTGCAGCAAGAGAAATTGATGATAAATATGAAGAAGAAGCTCATATATTTGGGTTTTGTGATATCTTCAAATGAATTGAATATGGACCCAGAAAAAGTGAGAGAAATTAGAGAATGGTCGTCGCTAAGCAACATATTTGAGGTAAGAAGTTTTCATGGGTTTGCAATATTTTATAGGAAATTTATCAGGTGGCATATGTGCACCCATGTTGGACACTGTAAAGAAGAAACACAAGTCCTTTAGTTGGACAGAGCAAGCTGAAAAGCATTTTAGAGTGTTGAAGGAGAAAATCACAGAGCAACCAATTCTGGTCTTACTAGATTTTGGAAAAACATTTCAGGTAAGATGTGACGCAAGTGGATTAGTTATTGGAGCAGTCTTGAGACAAGATAATAGGCATGTTGCTTATTTCAATGAGAAACTGAATGATGCCAAGAAAAATTATTCCACGTATGACAAGGAATTTTATGCGGTGATTCAAGCTTTGAAAAAATGGAGGCACTATCTAATTCCTAAAGAATTTGTCTTGTATAGTGATAATCATGCTTTGCAATTTATTACTAGGCAAGAAAAGTTGAATCAGAAACATGCAAAATGGGTAGAATTTATGCAGAATTTTAATTTTATTATTAAACACATTGTTGGAACTACTAACAAAGTTGTAGATGATTTAGAAGAAGAAGTTTGATTGTACAGGAATTCCAGGTGGAAACATTAGGGTTAGAATACCTGAAGGATATGTATAAAGAAGATGTATAATTCAAAGAATCTTACGAGGCATGCAAGAATCCTTTATTGGGAGACTGAATCCCATGGACTGAATATTTGATTCAGGATGGATTATTGTTCAAGGGGAGCCAATTATGCATTCTGAAGTGCTCAATGAGAGACAACCTACTGAAAGAGAAACACATTGGAGGTTTAGTTGGACACTTTGGTCATGATATGACATTTACACAGCTGATAGCCAATTGTTCTTGTTGGATCCAATCCAGATCACACCTACCCATTTAGAGGATTTTGGTCCCCAAAATCCGTTAAGGATATATGAAGGAACTTGTTTGGAATCAGGTTCCTCTCATACAACTTAACTTTCCTTGTAGTTTGTCCCTTGAGACCAATTTTCCACATTTCTTGTTATCCTCTATGTCTATTCCACTCCTTGTGTTGCATAATTATGTCTTCCTTAAACTCATTAATACCATAAGGAGCAAGGTCTTCCACAGTGGGAATGACATTATGTTCTTCCTCCTCATCCAACATGGAAGGTTCGAAGAAATTCAAATATTCCACATTCACCACTAAGTTTATCTCCATATAAGGTGGAAGTTTTGGCCTAAAGGCATTCTCATTCACTTGATCAATGATCTCAAATGGTCCATATATAAAGTTCTTGAGTTTCTTCGATTATCCTTGCATTCATGTCTTACATATATAGAGACACACCTTGTATCCAACACATAATTTATGATCCTCCTTGTCTTGATCATGTATGGATTTGTACAACTATTATCTCTTTTTCAGTTGCTCTTGAACTCTTACATGGATATGCTTGATCTTTTCCATGAATGTTGTTTATTTATGTTCTTATCCTTGTAGTCTTTCTTCTTCCTTCTATTTTCCATAAAGGATATCAAATGGTGGAGGTATATAGCCAAAACGAGTCTTGAAAGGAGACTTATAGGTAATAATGAATTTCTCTATTGTAAGAGTGTTGAATCTAGACTATATTCCTGTCCCAATTCTTTGGGCATTTGTTTTTGTAACCTCTTGATGCAAGAGAATCACCTTCAAATACGACAGTGCACATGCGAAGGAAAACATAAGACATCTCAGTAATGACAGAATTTCAAATCGAGCATTAACTCAGAATTTAAATGGGTTGTTGAGATATTTTTGTAACAAAACTTTTAAATGTAACTTGTTTGTAAAGTCTTTAAGGACTGTAAGAAACTACAGATATGGATTGTCGACTTTATCTGGTAGTAATTAACAATTATTGTAATAAGACAGACTTGGTGTTAGTTTTAAAAGTTTGAAATGATAGGTTTCAGAACAGGACGAGAGAGCTCATGGAGCTGGTCCTTATATAGTTTTTCAGTATTGTATTGGAATAGATAAGGATGCATGATATAAGGATGTAATAGAAAGAGTAGAACCGAATAGAGTAGAAGAGATACTGTGTAATTTTAGTTTTCATGAGTAATAGAACAAAAAAAATTGTCCTGAACTTGGACTGTGTTCATTTGACGTATGAATCAATGAATGTTGTATTCTGTATGTTTTTTTTATTTCATTCTCGTTCATGTATGAGAGTTCGAGAGGGTGACTGTATGAGTCTGTAACGAAACTGGTTAAGTTTCAATTGTTTTTCATCTAAATATTGTATGCAAGGTGTGCATCCCAAACGTAAGGTGTGCATTGAATGAGTCTTGGAATGACTCAGAGAGGGGTTCATAGAGAACAAAGGAAACTTTAGAATCCAGGTGCAAGGAGTGCACAGAGTCTAGAAGCGACCAAGTGTCAAAGAACCAGGAAGGGAAATCGCCAGGTGGACGAGGAGAGTTCTTTCAAAGATCCCTTCAATTTTGAGTTATATGAGTTCCAAAAAAGACAAGGTGTGCGTGAGAGGTCGAATCCTCAAAAGGAAAAATCTCAGGAGGGATAACACTTGCAGAGTGTCCATTAAACCAAAGTGGACTTAAAGAGGAAGGGACCAATGTTTGAAATCTTTGGAGGTTGAAAATATTCAAAGACTGGAAGCAATGAAGGTTCCAGAGGAAGAACAGTCGATATTGGGGGAACGCAGAGACAAGGATAGACAATAGTATGATCTGCATATGTAGCACAAACCTTAACACTCTTTGCCCAAAGGAGATTTCAACATTTCGGCAGTCGAGGGAACAGAGGTGGAAAATCCTTCGAACTCATGATACATGAAATCGTGACATAATCGTGGTTGTTGATCCAGGAGTGATATAGATCGTCAATCATCGAAAAGGAGACTTCGTCATTTCAAGATTCAAGGGTTAGAAGGGGATAACCTTCACAAAATGCCGAGTAGCGGAGTCCCGACTCAACAAACGGGGGAACGTGGGCCGTTGATCAAGGGACAACGAGGATCGTCGATATAGCATGGAAGAGTTTTGATGTTTTGGTGTTCGATAGGCTGGAGGTGTAGGTCCTCTTGGTCTCGTAAGTCACAAAATCCCGACATACAAAACCCTGACATGCTCAGAGGATTGGTCCTAGGTCATAGGATAGGGTCACATGGAGAAGACCTAAGAGAGGAGCTAGACCCTGTTAAGCCCTATTTCGGGTTTCAGGACTTGAAGGAGTCAGGGGAATCAACAATAGGTCTCTAATCCAATGATCCCTTTGGATTTAATTTTGCGGTCATGGGTAGTGGTTGCGTGGAGGTGAATCTCATGCTTGGTGCTTCTTCGCATAGGGTGGGTTTCATAAAAGGACCTGTGGATATTTTTCTGTGGAATTCCAGCAGGGAACCAGAGAGCCACTTCATCTCAGAAGTAATAAACAATATGAAGTCCGGGAGGCTAGCAGACCTGTCGAAGCTAGGAAGAAGGGGGGGGGGTGGGGGGGGTTACATCACGTCTCAACAATTGCACTAGTGTTATATTTACAACCTCATTTTGTCCATCAATATAAGTATGGAAGGGAGTGGAGTACTTAAACTTGGTATTCATTCTCTCCCAGAGAACTATTCAAAATATTCCCAAGAACATGTTGTCTTGATCATATATGATGAAGGTTGGAAATATGAAATGTACCCATACATGGCTGAAAAATGGTTCAACAACCTCTCATCTAGAGATTTTATTCTTACAAGGAATGAGCGCATACATTTTGGTGAAGTGGTATACTACAAAAAACAAGTATGCATGGCCTCTATGAGTCATAAGAAAACCTCCAACAAAATCCATCGAGATTCTCTCCCAAGGCCTACTCGGTATTGAGATTGGCATGTACAAGACAAGTTTTTTATTTATTTTCTTTCTAGTGTTGCAAAGAAAACAACCTCTAACAAACCTTTCCACATGTTCCTACATATTGATCCAATATATATACTTCTACCAATTCGTCACTTCCTTTGTTACACCAAAATGCCCAACAACCCTCGAATTTTGTGCTTCTCTCATCAACTAAACTCTTTTGTCTCAGGGTATACATAGTTTGTCCAGTTTGTACAAGAACCCATCTTGGAGGTGATTTTCATTTCCTTCCATGATGGTTACCAACCTCTCCTTTAGTTTTTTGTACACTCCTTTGAATTCCTCATCTCCCTCATAATATTCACTCAGAAGTTCACAAGTGAAAGGCTCAAGCTGCATTAGCATTGCAATCACCGCAATCTTCTTTAGTGGTGGTCGAGATATCATGTATTCTAGTCTATTTGTGACTCCCTTATTATACTTAATCAATAAGTTAAATTGTTGCAAGAAATATAACCACTTGTAATGCCTCACCTGATGCATCTTTCTTTGACTATGTAGATATTGAAGGGGATGATGATCCATGTGTATGATAGTCTCCTTTCCTAAGAGGTAATGATTTCACTTATTCACTGCTTGTACAATCACAAATAGATACTTATTATATGTGGGATAGTCAATCACGAGTCCATGAAACAACTCTAAATGGTCATACACAATCCTTCCTCCTTACATCAATATTTCTCCTAATGCATATCCACTAGCATCAATGTCTAGTTCAAAATGTCACTACAAAATCGATATGGCTAAGACTAAAGCATCATTGATTTTCTTCTTGAATTCTTCAAATACTCTTTGTTGTGTTTTAACCCAATGAAATATTTTCCCTTTGGCGGTCATCACATGTAATCATGTTGCTACTGTAGAGAATTTTATGATCAATTTCCTCAAATACTGATCTTCTCCCTTGAAACTCCTGACCTCTGTCACATTGGTGGGAATAGTCCATTGGGTGATAGTTGAAATCTTCTCTGGATATACCCTTATCTCTCCTTCTCCAATCATGTGTCCAATATATATCAAGGAGGTCTTTCCAAACTCACATTTATACAAGTTTCCAATCAACTAAGTCTTCCTCAATATTTCTAGTACCTATGTCACATGTGAGAGGTTCTCTTTCCAAGTGTTGATAAAGATTAGTATGTCATCCATATATACTATTACAAAGGAAACAATGAAGGGGTGTCACACATCATTTGTTAGTCTCATAAATGATGCAGGTGCATTTCATAATCCAATAGGCATCACTAACCACTCGTACAAACCTTGTCTTGTTTTGAGTGTTGTCTTCCACACATCTTCTTCTTTGATCCTCACTTGGTGGTAACTAGATTTGGGGTCCAACTTAGTGAAGAATTCATCCTATTGCAGTTTATCCAACAAGTCTTCAATCCTTGGCAAAGTATATCTATTCTTGATGGTGATCTTGTTCAGGGCACGATAGTCTATGTACATTCTCTAGATTTCGTCTTTATTTGGAACCATGATGATGGATGAACCAAATGGTGATGTACTGGGTATTATGACTAATTTCTCCAAAAAATACTATAGTTTCTTATTTACTTCATAGTCTTCGATGATCTACTTCCTATACATCCCAATGTTAGGAAATGGTGACTCTGGAAACAACTAAATCTTGTGTTCAACCTCTCTTTTGGGTGGAAGTCCCCGAGGCTCTTGAAACACTTCCCTATAGGATTCAATCAATATTTGTAGTTGTTGAAGATACTCACCACTACATCCTTCCAAGGATGCATTCATCTCCAACTCATTACCTTATCCTTGTTGTTTCTTTCTCTCAGGAACAACAAGACAAACTTCTTTATATTTCCCATGATTCTTCTTGTCTGATGAACATTGATCAGAGAGAGGTTAGATTTTTCCTTGTGTGCATTTATGGAATAGCATTTTTCATCCTTGACTAGCCTATATTGCTCCTCTCTCCTTTCGAAAATGACATCCCTCATGTACAAATATGGTAATACCAATATGACTCCACATATATCTAGAGGGACCACATATTCAACTCCTTCATCAAAAGCGTTTTGATTGATGGAAAACTTAAATTTGTAATGCTTTCTCACTTTCAATTCCACATCCTGCTTTTCCCATCCCAGGGGGTATGGATGTTGGTGATATTGGGTCTCCAACCCAAACTTCTCAACCAATTTCGCAGATATCAATTTGGATTATGAACTGAGATCGAACAAACAATCCACCTTGTTTTGCTTCATGTGGATCTTAATGCAGAAAATTCCATCCATCACCTTCTCCTCCTTGTGACTGCAACTAAGTAATGCCACATATTTCTAAATATTAATGAAATTAGTCTTCCCTTCTAGGTGTAAGGTTATATCCACTCATTCCTCATCATCCACTGATATCAATTCTTTCTACTTCCTTTTTTGAAAATATTTGGGGCGATTCTCTAGGTGCCATTTATAATAGTTCTCCTCGATGTGTCCCTTTCGATCACATCCTTTACATTGTTAGATGGAATGTGCTTCTTCTTGTATTCTTTCCACGATCTTATTCTCATTCCACTTCTTCTTGTTTTTCCTCTTTCTTTGTTGTCTTGTGGTTATACTTTCTTATGATTAGTTTGTGGATTTTGCTTGTCTCCCTCAAGGTACTTTTCTTGAATACTAGCCTCATCAATTGTCTTTGGTCTAAAAAATATCATTTGTCTACAAATATGAGAAAACAATGCCCAAAAATACTTGACTAACATGTCTGGAATTTTGAGAGAGACCCCCATATGAATTTCTCTATTCCTGAACTCTGTCGTGAACTCCTGCACTGATTTCCCTTGTCTCTACCTAAAGTAATGCCATATTTTTTGTTGGTGTGAACTCATATCCTCTTGGGTAAAACTAATATTTGATCATGTTTTTTAACACCTCTCAATCAATCATTGGTGGCTCATTTCCTAGTGCTATGTTTACTGCATCACTCTCCCACAATGTCAAATCATGGCCTTCAATATTCAACCAAAAAAAAACAATCTTTTGTTTTCTAGTTACTTCATGCATGTTGAAGTATACTTCCATCTATTGTAGCCATAGTTTCAACCTGATAGCATCCACCTAAATTATATTTCCTCTGATCACCAGTGGCATAAGAAAAGGTTTTGGGACGAATTTGGGTAACCCATAGTGCATAAAAATGTATGGAATTCGATTGTAATATTCATAGGAAGGAAACATTTTATAAGTCAAGTTTGAAATTTAACGACAATGAAAATTGTCTAGGGAGAAATTGATAGCAGAAAGAACGGAAAAAAATGCATATATGTCTCATATAAATCTAACGAATTCCTAGAGAATTCCATAATTTGATATATAATCCCATCTATGATTTACAGAAAAATGGAAATGCCCCGACAAGTCAATAATGTGCACATTGACTCCAAGATGAAATTAGAAACCCCCAAATAAATAATGACGGCTCAAGAAGGAGCGTGGTTGATGTGCAACTTCTTAATCAATGTATGGGTGTGGTCAAAGAGTTGTTAGTCCAGCTTACTGACCCATGTGGACCATATTAATACAAAATGAACTCAAACCAAACGATAATGAGTTCTCGGTGCTAAATCATACACATAAAATCACTTAATTATAGTGCACACCATTCACCATTCATAAACAAATAAAACCACAAACGTCATCACACATAAACACACAATTTACCCTAGAAACCCAAATGGAAAAACCAACACGTGTTTGGCTTCATCCAAACTCTTTATTTTTTAGCAATGGGTAAGTTACAAGATATCTAGGTCATTTCTATGCTCCTTAGTGACATCTTGGAAGCCTCTCTACTTCATTCACAACAAATTAACCCTTTTCTCTTTGTGGGGAAACATAATATAGAGGATTGAGTCGACCATGAAAATAGTTAGAAGGTTGGGTGTCCCCAACGCTTCAACTTCTCTCGAATTCGTCTCTTCTTCTTTTATTTGTTTTTTTTTTCTTTTCTCCCATGTGGAAAAGTTCTTATGAATGTGTCATTATTTCCTTTTATACAATAAAATACTACCTGACTTTACAAACATAACATAGAAAATTGGACATCAATTGTGATGGCATGGGTTCCTTCATGCCAACAAGACGATCTCATTCGTTGTCCATAGCCTTAAACAATGCTTGTGTTGATAATATTAGACCCTGTGTCGATAGAAAATTGTTCTTTTGGGATCCAATTTGGATCACCTCTTGATCAACAAAGTGAAGTGCCATGTAACTAAGAAAAAACATATAAACATAAAAATATAGAGAGCCAAAATCCACTTTAAAGTTGCACCCATGCTTGAAAAAAATGCACCCATTGATTTTTCGATCTCTTGACTCATTATCATGCTTCTTGCTATAAAATCCTTAGTAAAATCCATTAAAAAATTAATAATAAAAAAAATAACTAAAAAATGAAAGAATGTAGTAAGAAATGGCAAAAAAAAAAATGAAAAACCTACAAATCATTAGCCATTAAGTTACTAAACTTGAAAAAAAAATAAAAAAGTCAATGTATTTTCATCCATATAATAGAAAATATGTCATAAATTAGTTTTAAACCCTAATATAATAGAAAATATGTCATAAATTAGTTTTAAACCCCTAAAAATAAAGGATAAAATCCATATTGTAAAGAAATGAATCAATGAAACAAACCCAATCTTCCTCTTCTCTCATATGAAATGTTAAATGAAACAAATTTTATCATTTACCACTTTTTAAGCACGGTCTCATAGTTTTTCCTACCCTCTTTAATAAGTTAAAGAGATATGTACTCATGTATAATGTTTCAATGTGTGAGAGGAAAACTAGTGCTCAAACATGAATATGGAGAACTTGTGCTTTTAAAACAAATTAGAGCTCCCAAATCAACGTGGAGAATCAATGATCCAAATGAAAAATGGAGCATAGATGCTCCAACTTGGAAGGAAACCTGATTTCCTTCTTTTGTTTATTCCCTTTAGGTGCACATTATTTGTGAAGCACTAGTGTACGAAGACCAAACTAAAGGACCAATGTCCTTTTGAGTTAGTATAGTTTTAGTGAGCATAAATAATTGAGCATCGGTGCTCCAATACCAAAGTGTAGAATCATTCCTCCCAAAACAAAATGGATAACCAATGCTCCAACCCAATCCAAGCATCAATTCTCCTACCCATATGGAGCAATGTTTTTTGAGTTAGTATAGTTTTAATGAGCATAAGTAATTGAGCATTGGTACTCCAATACCAAAGTGTAGAATCATTCCTCCCAGAACAAAATGGACAACCAATACTCCAACCTAATCCAAGGATCAATTCTCCTACCCGTATGGAGCATAGTTCACCGACCAAGTTGAATCACTAATACTCCAAAGCCAAAAGTGGAGCACTTGTGTCTTTTTTGGGAGTTCCATATAATACACATTGGTCATGGAGCATTTAAGAATATTTGTATTCATATCACCAATGAGCGTATGTTAAGATGGCACATTGAGGCCTAATTGGAAAAAATTCTATTCATCACCTTCACTAAAAACCTATAAAATTACCAACTTAAAAAATCACCTCTACAAAAATAAACTCCACTAAAATCCCATTTCCTAGTATTGTTATTTCGAGCTCCTTAAAATATATTATCATGTATAAATGAAGTCATAGTCCAAGTATTTCCCGAATTTATTAAGTTTAATTAAATATAAAAATGTTATGATTTTATTAAAATTTATGCAACATGAATAGTAATTGTCCTTTTAAACTCTACAAAATTATACAAATAAGTACTATCACTTAAACCTATATTGTTTTTAAGTAAACTTTTTTAAATAATATTTTTCTTTAGTTAATACAAAACAAACCAATTTTACAACACAGAAAATCCCATCCTCACTAATATACTACAAGACTAAAATGAGTTACAATTTCACTTGGAATTCGATATTTACATAGGTGGATGTTTTTCTCTCTTTTACAAACATAAATCCATCAAGTGAGTTTTCCTACAAGACTAAAATGAGTTACAATTTCACTTGGAAATCGATATTTACATAGGTGGATCTTTTTCTTTCTTTTACAAACATAAATCCATCAAGTGAGTTTTCCTAAATTGGTAGTAGATTAATAAATATTCACTAGCTAGATTCAAATAAGTTCTCTAAAGCATCTAAGCTAAGGAGTGAATCTACCACCTTCTCTATGCTCAAATTCATGGGGTGCTTTAACCCCCCAAAATATTTCTATTGGACCTATATACATGGAGAGATATGACACTATTGTGTTGTCCTCTTACATGTCACTCCCATGGGTAGTTTGGAGAACTTGAATGTTTTCATCTAGTACCTATTAAGTTATCTTCTCTCTTATTGTTTTCTTTTATTGTTTTGTATGTGATTTATTTGTTTGGCCAAATAATTTTCATCCTATCAATTTTCATCCTATGGTTTTACTACAAAATTTTTTTAACCCTCGAGAGAAACAAGAAGATGGGTAGGTTCCTATAGGTGTCATGTTTGATGGCATGCTCTTTATGTGATGGTTATTTTCTCATAGTGCAATATTTATGTCCAATCATTTTTTTCCACTCTATAACAATCTTGTTAGGTAATTCCTTATTGAAATCAAGATTCACATAAATACAGGAAAGGTCAAGAGACCTTAGGAAATCCAATCTATGTCTACCTTAATATATCGACCTAGGGTGTTTAGAATTTATTCAAGAAAATTCAGAAGCAACATGTGAATAGAAAGATTTGTAAATCTTTCTGAAACTAGGGTTATTGTGATTTCCATGGTGTTTGGATTAAATTCTAGGAACCATGGATGAAGAAAGAGCTCTAGTACCCAAAAATATCCCCCCTTTGAAAATCTTCTCCACTATCTTCTAGGATTTTAAAATTGGTAACAAAAATCCCCTTGGAGCAATGGTGTAACTCTGAATTTCAAGAACATCTATGATTTATCCACTCTTAAAACTTCATTTCAAATGACCAAGGCCCATTGAATCGATAGTTTAAAACCTACCATTGAACAAATATTTCATAAGCATAAATGTGCAGTGCCAACAGTTCCACATCTAATATATTCTTTGATTTCTCCACCATGAATGCATCACTAAGATTTTTCTTTGTATTCATTTAGGAGGATGGATAGGATTTCATGGCATCCTTGAACAAATAAGACTTGAATGAGGAGGGAGAACTAATACCCAAGGCTCTCCTAAGAAGGTACAACACCATAATCATTGTCACATCCTCATTGATATTGGAACCCACTAGAAAAAGATTGTGTACTAGTTACTTTCCTACGTATAATGCCTCTCATGATACAGTGGGATCCACTCCTTATGATACACCTTATTCTTTAATTTGGAAATGGAACCCACAGGAAGAGAGTTTTCTCAACAAGTAACTTCACAAAAGATTCAAATATGTCTATAAGTATTTTGTTGAATAGTTTGTTGTGGGACTTGCACATCAAATAATTTAGAAATAAGAATTCCATAAAAAAAATTGGAAATAGCCTTATCTACCTTCATATATGTAGATAGTTCCAAACCTGACCTTTGGGATGAAACAAAAGATAAAGAATCCCTCACAAGATTTATTCACCTAACCCTTTCTTAATTCAGATCCAAATGTTGAGAAAAAATATTTTATGTAGCAAGTAACATGCCATAACTCATAATTTTGAATCAACCTAATTATATGTTTTGAATAACATCTTAAACATGTAGTCTATTCCTGTAAGCACCTCACATTAAATTCATTCAAGGAATTGTTTATTAAAATGTAATATGATTCATTAAATTGAACCAATAATGTTTGAACAAAACTAAACATGCAAGAATATGGAACTTTTTAGACACCCTACAATTTGTCTAAAAATTCTTCATGTTTCCCATCGATTTGACATGTTTCCAATTTTTTTCCTAAGATCTTTTCGGCAGACCCCAAATGCAGTCAAAATTTGTGAACACAAAAAAATATTTCCAATATGACTGTAGAATCACTCATTGAATTCAAGTAAAAATACTACCAAAACCACATAAAACGAACCATTTTGTTACACTTTTATCTTCATAACAAATTTGTACAATGAGATTTTAATTTTTCAATTAAGAACCAATAAATATGACTACACGCATTTGCAAGAAGATGATGATGATTACAATGAGGCTCTAGGAGCCTTTTTAACATGAAGAAGATCCAAAACCATAACCCCGAAAGATGAAATGCCAAAAGTTTTTCGGACCCTGATGGGGGTAGTTGGTACATCAACTTCCCAAGGGTGTAACTTTTGTATATGATCTCCATTTGGAGCGCACGATAGCTCATTGGAAAGTTCTATCAAGAAATACACATTTTGACATAACACTATGACTAAATCCTACAATGTGATTGTGGAGGTCCCAAAAAACGTTTTTTAGGGCCTCAAAATGGCCCTGAAAGTTTAGTACCCAAAAAGTTGCAGAAAAAATGTCAAGGTGGAAAACCATGTTTTTTAGCCAAGGGAATATTCCCCCCTTATAAAGAAAATGTCTCCATTGTGTCAAGTCCCCGAGGAATATTTTTTTGAATCCAAACCTTGGTGAGTTGCTTGTCTTTCCAAAGAAGCTATCTTGCTTAGCTTGTTGAAGGCTATTATGAAACTATTATTGGAGGGGTTGGATCCATTTAACCAATCTAGTTGCATGATCTACCTAAGTGTGGGAGGACTCTGTTGGTGAAGATGTACCATGAATAACATGAAGGGATTTATCATAACTTAGTTTGACTGGGCAGTGTGGAGGCACCCCCATAGGTACAACAGGAATATATTAGTTCTCTTCTACAATCTTGTTGATCTATTTTGGTTAGATAGAAGGGTATTGGGATGAGGATGCAGTGGTTCTAGTGTCCTTCTCTCTGACTAGATTATGAAGAGGATAAAATTTATGGTATGAGATATTATTTTTTGGCGCTATTTTTTCGAGATAGTAGTCAGAACTACCTCTAGTATCCTATAGGGGTGACCCCCCAAAGTAATAATAACTCTACAAGGTCAAGACTCATAAACAATATGATGCCTCCACATATATGGCTATCCTAAAAGAACATCACAAACTTCTAGTGGGGAAACATCACACATTAAATCATCCTTGAAGGGCTTGATGTCGTATGACATGTGGCATTGTTGGCTGACATGAAGATCTCATCCTTGGTGAATCTATTCAATGTTGTATGGTTGCAGGTGTGGTGTTGTTAGCAAATCCAACTGCTTGACGACCTCTACTAAGATGAGTTTCTACTAGCTTCCACTATCAACAATAAAACACAGCAAGGTCCCCTTCACTTATATCTTTGAATGGAAATGTTGCTCCCCCTCTTTAGGATCCTTTTCTGTCTCCTTTTATTATTCTCTGAATCAGAGTCTGATTCAGGGCTTGGTTCTATTTCTTTGAGCTCAACTACCAATTATTGTTTCTAGTGACATTAATCGATGTTTTTCCAAGGGATTTTGTGGAAGTCGTACCACTTCCCAGTGTCCTTATTTGTCTATCCATTTCTCTTCTTTTCCTATGGCTTGGAATGGTTGCCTTGAGGTTGGTTATTCTATGGATTAGGTCCTCCTTTACCATACTTTGGTTGTTTCATATTTACAGGCCCAAATTTTTTCTTGTTATGATGCTTAAATTTATGCTCGATTTTGACAACAAATCGATAAGCTGGTCCAAATGATGATATTTTCATAAACTCCATTTCAGTTTGGATGTGCCTTTGTAGAGCCCTACGGTATTTTAGAACTAGATTCTGCTCGGATTAATTGATACCTAGCTTGGTGCACAAGGTATGGAAGGTATTTGTGAACTCTTGAAATGTTTGGCCCCTCTCTTGATGCATCGTTGTCCATATCATGTATTGGTCATCATAGTTTCCCACAGGGTAATATTTCTCCTTGATCGCATCCATAAAAAAATCCAAAGTGGACTCAGACCCCAATATTCCATATTCCCTTGTGGAATTTTTATCCTAGTAATATTCTCACCAATGTTTGACACATGAAAGAGCCTTAAGGAGTGAAAAGGTGATATTTTCTCTCTCGAAAAAATTTTGAACACATAAATAACCTTCTACCAAAGTTAACGATTTTTTCAAAGAATCTACATCGATCTGACCTTCAAATATGGGGATATCGAAATTAACTTGTACCTATAATGAGGCAGTGTCTCCAAAGAAACTACTTGATGAAGACGTTCTTATTGTTGTTGGCAATCATTGAAGTATTTGGGAAAAATTCTCCAACATCTTGTGCCTCTATCGCGAGAGGGCTTCCACAAGAAACAACTTGATGGAATATTCTTCTCCATCGTTTCTCTTCTCTTCTGCCATTGGAGGCCACTTGGGATAGTGAGAGTGGTTGTCCTCAATAGAAACTAGTTGAATACCCAAATCTCTTTACCCTGACCTCGTTAGGCACATGCACTAAGAAATGAAAAAGAGTAACCTGCTATGATACCATTGATCTAGATTATTTTGAGAATCAAATGAAGGAAGAGATAAAAAAATCAAATATATATATATATATATATATATATATATTGCAATCAACATAGAGATACAACAATGCACAATTTTTATTAATGAGAGAATGTATATAAACTGTAAAATTACAGAGTGAATGGCTCGCTAGAATGGTGGAAACTTATCTCTAAGAAGAGATGTGATGACTACATGAATTCTCAAGAAGATGATGATGATTACAATTATGATCTAGATGCATTTTTAACATGAAGAAAATCCAAAACCATAACCCTGGAATATGAAACACCAAATGGTTTTCGGGCCCCGATGCTGGTAGTTGGTATGTCAACTTCCCAAGAGTGTAACTTTTGCATACAATATTCATTTGGGGTGCAAGATAGCTTGTTGGATAGGTGTATCCAAGGAACATGCATTTTGATGTCACACTCAAGCTAAATTCTATAGTGTGATTATGGTGGGAAAAAAAAATAATTAGGGCTTCAAAACAAACTTGTAAGTTTAGGACCTGAAAAAGATGTAGAAAAACTGCCAAGGTGGAAATCTGTATTTTGAGATAGTGGAATAGTGGGTGGCCACTGATTTCCACCTAGATAAACTTTACTTGGAATGTGTTATTCTTGGCTATTCCTTTCTATTGGTGTCAGAAGTCAATCATGGATTGCTTGCAGGAGCAGAGCCTGACACCCATCAGTTTAATGTCACGATTTTAAAGGGGTGATCGAATGGGTGGAAACTCAGAACAATATCGTCTCAACTCTGAAACTAAGCTGGGTATGCATGAACGAGTGAGGTCTTGATAAACTTCAAACAGTGAGTTGCAATAAGGGTGAGTAGATGGAAGACTTCATAAGAAGGGTGCAAAGGTCTACTATAGGCATCAGGCTTCTAACAGACTGTGAGAGAAGGCATCTGAAGACAAGATCTTCTTTCTTACAAATGCGGGAAACCAGAGAAAACAACAATGCAACAATAAATCATTTACCATGACATAATTGTGTTAATTCATATGAAGCATTCGATCATGAACTCTCCAGCAAGGGATGAAACATAGATGGAAAAGGAAAATTGTCTGTCATAAAACAAGAAGTCTCAAACACAGATACATAACCAGGAAACCAGAATGGTCATTAAAACTTTACAGTCGGGAGCTTCGCTCTACCATCGATAGATACAGAAATGGCGAAAATGCCTTCATATACTCAAAACAACAACAGTAGTGAAATCAAGACACTGCATTGAAGGCTTTGCATCTGCATGCCTTTCTGACAGTCAACCTCTGAGAGATCGTGCAACTTATGTCAGATGCAATCTAACTCTTTGACAGTTCCAACGACAAATCGACGTGCCTTTAATTCATTGTCGTGCTTTCCCATTATGGCGGAGGTGATGTCTAACCACCACCAACTGCTTCAATAACTGCTTCATCGGGATTGAGGATGGCCCGGCCAACTCGGCACCTTCGAGACGTGGAGGGCCTCCTGCGCTGCCACCTGGAATAGTTGAATGGCTTGAAGAATAGGCATGGAAGTCAGCGCGGAAGATGGGGCACATCAACAGAGTGATGGGGCCAGAACTGCACGGGGAAGGAAAGAAGCGATGAAGTGTAAGAGAAGTGGCGGGGGGGGGCAGAAACATGTGGCGAAAGACAACATGTGGAAGGAGTGGGATACAAGACATAATGGGTGCACTTGCGGTGGGAGGGGGACGTGGAATGAGGCGGGACGCATGGCAGGCAGTAGATGGATGGTGAAATGGGAAAAGGACCATGTGAACTAGAGAAGGGGAGAGTGACAGATGTCGGAAGATGAGGAAAGGGTAAAAGGGCACGAGCCTCATCGCATGACCAGGAAGAGAACACATGGCAAGAGGGAGGACGGTCCACAAAATGACATCACGGGAAGGGGGCCCACATTAGTTAATCGCCGGATGACAGAGGGTGCCCAGATGGCCTGTGCGCTGTTGATCTGGGCACTTGAACTGTAGCCGTCGAAGAGGTGCGCCCCAGATTCCGCCCCCCC
>ML804002.1:87315-137027 GCA_009831015.1 Picea engelmannii | reverse complement strand
CCGTCGAAGAGGTCCGCCTCGGATTCCGGAGCCCCCCCCTCCGCTTAAAGGTAGAAAGGCAGGGGGGGTCTGGAATCCCATCTGCGTCGTTTATCCGGGAGCGTTGATCCTTTCCGTCTAGACTTGGTTTTCATTTAATAATGGGCGCATTAGCACCCCGAACTTAGGACAAGTAGGTTTTAACCCATTCTTTTGCATTCTAACCCCCTTACAAGAAATGTCGCTAAGATTTGGCTCCATGGGGGATAGAGTCATCCCTATGATGCTCTAAGAACTTCTTTTGCAGATTCAATGCCTTTGTTTTTGGGATATGGAGTCATTTATTAAACTGAAAACAAAACAAAAACAATATTTACAAAACAAAAGAGCCGACTACGGCTCACAGAAAACATTTTTTCAAGAAATGCCCATTTACTGGGACACTAAAAACTTCTTTGCCTTCCAGATCCTGCAACCTGTATGTGTTGTTTGAAAATACTTCAAGGATCTCGAAAGGCCCAAACCAGAGGGAATCCAACTTACTATGTTTGCCCCTTTCCTGCCTGGGTGCATCCCATTTTAGCACCAGATCACCCTGCTCGAATTCTTTCTTCTTGCTCCTTCTGTCAAAAGCCTGCTTGATCTTCTACTAATGATTGTATGCCCTATTCATGACCTGTTCTTTGATCTGTTGCACTTCCACCATTTGATAAATCCTCCTGACCACATGGTTGGGTTCTCCTTCAAAATCTTGAAGGAAATTCGCCACAGGCAAGGCGAGTTGAGTGGGGAAAACAACCTCTATTCCGTAAACAAGTTGGAAAGGTGAGAGACCCAGGGATTTCTTTGTTGTTACCTGATCGGCCCAAAGGGAAAATTTGAGCATTGAGTCCCAGGCCCTCTAATTATCCTCCAGTAGATTCTTGATGAGCTTGATTAGGCTTTTATTGGAGGACTCTGCCAGTTTATTTCCCTGAGGGTAGTATGGAGTGGAGTGAACCAGCGAAATCCCAAACTGTTCACAGAACTTGACCAGAGGCTCAGACCTGAAGGGGGTGGCATTGTCAGTGAAAATCCTACTTGGGCAACCAAATCTGGCTATGAAGTCTTCTAAGAGACTGATGATTACTTTGTGAGAAGTGCTCCTGGTGGGGACAACCTCTATCCACTTGGTGAAATAATCATTCGCAGTGAGGATCCATATGTGTTGGCCACTCGAGGGAGGATGAATCTCTCCGATGAAATCCAATCCCCACTGTTGAAAGGGTGTCGAAACTACTACAGGCTTTAACGACAGAGATTTGAGTTGCTGCTTACCTGAGAAATTCTGGCATTTGATGCAAGCCCTGACCTCCCTGTAGACATCAGGAAATAAGGTGGGCCAATAATACCCAGCTCGAAGGATTTTATGAGCTGTGGTCTTCCAAAAATGATGACCTCCACAGAGATTGCTATGGAAATAAAACATGACCTTCTGGGCTTGCTGCTGGTCCAGACATATTAGTAATACTCCCAAAGGGTCTTTCCAATATAAGGCTTGGTCAATGAGGTAGTATCTGACCGCTTTGAGATTTAAAGCCTTGGCCTTACTTTTTCCCAATCCATTAGGGGGCTTTACTTCTTTCAGAAAATACAAGATATCCGTGTACCGGGGACATGATGCTAGTGATAGGACACCCTGGAAATGTTGGTTGGATGGCTCAGCTTGCTCGTTGATGAAGTTAATTCCCAAGGCCTTGCAGTTGGATTCAGCCAGCAGCTTGGCCAAACCCTACCCCTTTATCAACTTGGTGGGCTTAATTTCCAGGTCAAATTCCAGGATCTTGGCGATCCATTTACCTCTTCTCCCGTCTATGTCAGGCTGTATAAGAATGTCCTTCACAGAGGTTGAAGGGACATATGCAGTGATCTTTGAATGCAAGACATAGACTCTGAAATCCTTGAGGGATTTCACCAGGGCATAGGCCTGCTTCTCCATGATCGTGTACCGGAGTTCTGCATCTCTCAATGCCTTGTTGTAGAAAGCAATAGGCTTCTCTTGTTCTCGATCATTTTTTTGCAACAGAACTGCCGCTACTGTATCATAAGAAGAAAAAGAAAATATCATAAAGTCTTTGGAATAATCAGGACTGATTAGCACAGGTGCTTCAGTCAATGCCTTCTTTATTTGGATAAAATACTCTCTGGGTTCAGAATTCCATTTTACTTCATTTCCCTTTTTGAGCATGGCTGTGATGTGTTTCACTAATTCTGCAAAATTTGAGACAAATCTCCTCAGAAAGTTTATCTTCCCCAAAAAGGCCTGGACTTCCTTCTTAGACCTGGGAAGTGACAGGGTCTGGATTGCTTCCACCCTGCTTGGGTCAATCCTTACTCCCTCTGCTGACACTATGTGACCTAAGAGATTTCCCTCCTGCATAGCAAACAACGGCTTCTTGGGGTTTAAATATAGGCCATACCTCTGACACTTCAGGAAAACTCTTTTTAAGTGACAGCAGTGCTCTTTATTAGTCTTGGAGAAGACTGTGATGTCATCCAGATATATCACCGCAAATTGGTCCTTCTCCCCGATGAAGGCTATGTCCATGGACCGCTGAAATGTTGCTCCTGCATTCATCAGTCCGAAAGGCAATTTGGCATACATGAACGTGCCCCAAGGAGTCGTGAAGGTTGTTTTTTCTCTGTCCTCAGGCATGACTGATATCTGATTGTATCCAGAGAAACCATCGATCATGGATATCCTGGATGTGCCAGTGACCCTCTGTACTATGTGTTCCATGTTGGGCAGGGGATAATTGTCTTTTCTGGAACTTCTATTCAGGTTCCTGAAATCAACGCAGAGTCTGATTTCCCCACTTTTCTTTCTCACCGAGACCAAATTGGCTACCCATTCAGAATATCTCAAGGGGACAATGATCTGGGAATCCAACAACTTCTTTACCTCTTTCTCCATGACAGGTAGCAACATGGGATTTATTTGTCTCAACTTTTTCTTGAACGGCTTAGCCTCCTCTTTCAGTGGGATTTTGTGCTCAATGACTGATGTGTCATATGTATTAAGGTCTTCGTAAGTCCATGCAAACACATCAACAAACTCCCTTCAACAACTTAGTATATCCGTCCCTCTGCTCCTCAGTCAAACTCCTTGATAGCTTGACCAATTTAGGCTCCTCAGGTGTGCCTATGTTGCACTCAGTTGTGTCAGCACCATCACCTGAAACTTTACCCTTCACTGCCACATCATTTCCATCGAACAATCTTTCTAATGGGATTAGTCCTTTCGGAATGTGATTGCTTGGTAGCTGAATGATCTGGTGATCAGCAATTTTATTCACCAACTCCCCAGGGTGATGGTTAACTTATCCTTCAATGTCGGGCTCCTCATCTATGTGCAATGTAGAAATGTTATCAATGGATTGGAGGAATTTCTTGATCTCCTGATCATCTTCAAACACCTTCCAGTGTTTGACATTGTCTGGTATAGAAGGCTTGTATTTTATTTCAACGTCGGATCTGACCACAGGCGGTGAAGGAACTTCGAGCAAGCTAGCTGTGACATCTAAAAAGTCAGTTGAAGCATTTTCCTCCCTTGGAATGTAGGAAATGTTAAAAGCCAGGAAGAAATTATCAACCAGGTCCCATACCTCATTTCTGTAGTTCCTGAGCCGAGGGTTCTTGGCACGATAGGCATTTTTTACTTGTTGGATGATCAACTCTGCATCTCCAAACACAGTCATTTCCTTAATTCCCATTTCCTTGGCGGATCTTAATCCTAGAACCAGAGCCTCATACTTTGCCACGTTATTGGTGACTTCAAATTCCAGCTTGTATGACAAAGACATGGTCTCTCGACAGGGTGATATGAATATCACTCCAGCACCTGCACCTATACTGGAGGAAGCTCCATCAAAGAACATCTTCCAAATAGAGGTGGTTGGAGGGGGTGACCCCTGATTAAGGATGGGTTGCTTTCTGATCTGTAAAGGAGCCTCAGGGGTGTGGGTGAGCTACAACAAACTGGAGTCTAAATTAGTGTCCAAGGCATAGATGGGATGATTGGTAGGATTGGCTTAATCACTAATTATGTAGGCCAATCGGGCTTCTTTGTACAATCTCCTATGCTCTCCTCCAAACACCGGAATGGTGGCATACGTGAGATCCATATGCAAGGTTCCCCCCAGTCTCTTTATCCAACATCTTGACAACAACATGCCAAACTTAGGGGGGACATCATCTACCACAATATCCATGACCATACTCTTCATGGGTAGCTGAAACAGGGAGACTACCAGGTCCTTGATGACTCCCAAACACTGAACCCTCCTGGAGTCGAAAGAATAGAGTTCATGATAGGCTCGGGTGACTTCTAGTCCCAACTCTTCCATGACAGTTTTGGGCATGAGGTTGTGAGAGGCCCCTGAATCCATAAGGCAATTATGCAGCACTTTGTCATGTATGTTCAAGGATGTGTAGAAGGGAGGGGATGAATCATCTCTGTCTTCTACCATGGGACCTAGGACAACTGCGGGCCTTTCATCTTGGAGGTTTATGGAGTCTGTGAGAGGGTATGAGGTTTCAAATTTCAACAGCTCAGAGAAGCATTTTTTGAATTCCCCGTGTTTAATTAACTTAGTGAGTGGCACAGGAATTATGATCTTTTGAATCTCATGTTCGAAATTGAAGGACGATATAGGCTTTGGGATTTCTCTAACTTCGGGAACATGATTATGGACAATGGGAGAGAGGGGTTGATCATTCTTACCTCTGTGAGCGTCTTCTACTTCATTAGCAGGTTTCTCTGTTCTAGTGGATTGCTCAGGAACATCAGGTGTTGATGCCCTTTTGTCGGACCTCAGGTTGTACCTTCCTCGACCACCACTAGCTCTGTATCCCTTGCTTAATTCATTTAGCTGACCATCCATGAGGGACTCTTCATAAGCAGTCTAGGTGAGATGAGGAAAAGGAGGAGTGTCTTCTAGGCAGTGGATTTCAGGATCCAGCTCATCTGGTTCCCATTCTTCCTCATGGGCAACCAGATTATTCTGAAAAGGGGCCTGGATCCTCTAGTCTTCTCTGTCCCTTCCCCTTTGTTCCCTCGGGAAATCCTGAGGAATATTGTTAGCAGGTCATATGAAACCTCTATTATCCGTGTTCTGGGGATTTCTGTACATGGGCTTCCCTTCTAATTCCAACTTCTCTATCTTGGTAGCAAGTGATTTTAGGGTTCTAGCTGTCTCATCTGTCTACTGGGGTAGGGGGGAGGAACTGGATGAGGGAGCTATGGAATGGTTCTTGAAAGTACTTCTATCACCTGCACTCCTGAGTCGGCTGACAGCTAATATGTTAGATTCCACTTCCACGACCGCATCCTGCATGTGGGCCAACGTAGCGGGTCTTCTCTCCCTCAGCAGTTGGCAGAAATCGGGATCAAAAGCGTTGGAGTAAGTGATCTTTGCAGAGGCTTCAGAGGGTTTTATCTCAGCAGGGATCCTGCTGTACATATTATTAAATCTCTTGGAAAAGTCAGAGACAGACTCTTCTTCCTTTCTCTTCAACGACCCGAACTCTGTCATGTAGTACATGAAATATTTTTTATCCCCCCACTACCTTAGAAAGTCATGGTCTAGTGCTTCGATCCCATCAATATATCCGAGAGGCGGGGCCTTAAACCACTTTCTAGCCTCTCCTTGGAGGCTGTGGACAAAAATCCTCATCCATACGTCTGCATGCATGATGAAATTGTCATCTGTGAAACTGTAAAAGGCTTTTAGGTGCTCATCTGCAGTTATGTCCCCTTCACCTGTGAATTTAGGTAGTTGCTTGAGGTAACCATCTGCTGGGAGGGCATTAAGGGGATGAGGTAACACAAGGGGAGCATACCTAGCGGCTATAATAGCTTCCATCCTGGTCATAGGAGGATTAACACCAGCCATGGGAATATTAGGTAAAGGAGAACTCGGAGGAGAAGGGGTGTGGACGGGAGATGTCGGAGAAGGGGTTCTTGGAGGAGATAACTGAGAAAATAGAGGGAGAGCCAAGGGACCTGAATGTGCAGATGCTTCTCTCTGTGAAGTATTAGCAACAAAAGTAGGGGTGGTGAAACCTTCAGAAGCTTGAGGTCTGTGATGAGGCACGACCTCTAGGGAGGGGGGAGTGACAAGGATCTCTCTGTCTGATACCAGACCAGGAGGAGAAAACTCAGCAGGAACACTCCCAAAATTCAGTAAACGGGAAACCTCAGAGGAGGGACGACTAGGAGGCTGAGAATAAGAAAAAGGAGTTCTCACAGAAAGGGACGGTGTAGTACCTATTTCAGCGATGGAAACTTCTTTTGTAGAGATCTTTCCCTTTCTGCGCACCGCTTCCGAGTCAGCTCCCGGTGTAGCTAAAGGAAAGTGTGGATTAGACCTCGTATGTCTACCTCTCGAAGCCACAGTTGATAGAGCAGGTTCTCCCCAGCGGAGTCGTCACAATGGAGTCGCCAGGTGCATAGTAGCAATCCTCAAGTTCTGATATCTGATGCACCTTCAGAATCAGTTGATCTTTTTCATTCAATCCCAGGGAAAATATTCTTTCCTTCCCCAGAAACGGCACCAGAAATGTTGGCGTCAGAGCTCACTCCTGGATTGCTTACAGGAGCAGAGCCTGACACCCATCAGTTTAATGTCACGATTTTAAAGGGGTGATCGAATGGGTGGAAACTCGGAACAATATCGTCTCAACTCTGAAACTAGGCTGGGTATGCATGAATGAGTGAGGTCTTGATAAACTTCAAACAGTGAGTTGCAATAAGGGTGAGTAGATGGAAGACTTCATAAGAAGGGTGCAAAGGTCTTCTATAGGCATCAGGCTTCTAACAGACTGTGAGAGTAGGCATCTGAAGACAATATCTTCTTTCTTACAAATGCGGGAAACCAGAGAAAACAACAATGCAACAATAAATCATTTACCATGACATAACTATGTTAATTCATACGAAGCATTTGATCATGAACTCTCCAGCAAGGGATGAAACATAGATGGAAAAGGAAAACTATCTGTCATAAAACAAGAAGTCTCAAACATAGATACATAACCAGGAAACCAGAATGGTCGTTAAAACTTTACAGTTGGGAGCTTCGCTCTACCATCGATAGATAAAAAAATGGCGAAAACGCCTTCATATACTCAAAACAACAACAACAACGAAATCAAGACACTGCATTGAAGGTTTTGTGTCTGCATGGCTTTCTGACAGTCAACCTCTGAGAGATCGTGCAACTTATGTCAGACGTAATCTAACACTTTGACAGTTCCACCGAACAATCGACGTGCCTTTAATTCATTTTCGTCGAAGAGGTGCGCCCCGGACTCCGGACCCCTCCCCCCTCCGCTTAAAGGTAGAAAGGAGGGGGGGGTCCGGAATCGCCTCGCGCGCCATTGATTCGGGCGCGTTGATATTTACCATCGAGGAGGTGTGCCCCGGATTCCGAACCCACCCCTCCGCTTAAAGGTAGAAAGGCGCGGGAGGGTCCGGAATCCCATCTGCGTCGTTGATCCGGGCGCGTTGATCCTTGTTGTCCAGACTTGGTTTTCATTTAATCATGGGTGCATTAGCACCCCGAACTTAGGACAAGTTGGTTTTAACCCATTCTTTTGCATTCTAACCCCCTTACAAGAAATGTCGCTAACACTTTCCGACAATGTACGAGTTCCCCAAACGAAGATCGTATGCAAATTTTACACCCTCGGGAAGATGACATATCAAATACTCCCATCGGGGCCCACAAACCTTTTTGGTGTTTCATCTCCCAGGGTTAGGGTTTTGGACGTTTAGGATTTTCTCATTTATGTTTAATGATAAAATGGCCTTTGGAGTCTCATTTTACTCATCTTATTGCAAATGAGCGTAGCCGTCATATCTCTTCTCAGAGATAAGTTTCCACCATTCAAGAAAGTTTGTTTCATTTTACATTTTTATAGTTTTAGCATGTTCTCTTTATTAAAAAAAATCAATTTTCACTATATCTATGTGTTTTTCTTTGATATGTGCTTGTATTTCATTTAATTGCATTTATAAATCAAGATCAGTGGGATTAGAGCGGTTTTGTTTTTATTTGTTTCTTTTTGCATGTATCCAATGAGGTTAGACTAGAGGGAGTTGGTGATCTGGATTTATGTAGGAACACAATGAAATATAGAAATATACACAAAAAAAGAGATGCAATGGAAATAAGACTTCATTTCATTAATAACAAATGACTGAAAAATGCTTACAGACAGAATGGAAATAAACTAGCTAGGGCGTTGGTAGCTTATCTCTGAGAAGAGATGTGGCGTCTACTGGCCTTTTAACTCCCCATTACAATGAGGCTTGAAGGCCTATATATTATTGAGAAATAATGGAAAACCCTAAAAATCCAAAAACCTAACCCTAGGAGATGAAACGCCAGAATATGGGCCCCGTTGGGGTAAATTGGTACATCAATTTCCCGAGGTCGTAACTTTGGCATACTATCTTCGTTTCATGCACATGATACATCGTTAGAAAGATCTGTCAGAGGAATACACTCCTGACAGAAAATATTGAGTCTGGACTAGACTCATATTCACCGCAACATTCGTGCCCAAAAAATGTCGTTTAGGGCCTCAAAACAGCTCCGGAAGTTGAGGACCCGAAGAACTGCTAAAAATAGTAAATTGTGCTACAATTAAGGAAATTGAAAAACTGAAAGAAAAAATGGTGTGGGTCCAAGTGGAATAGGTTGGTGGCCACCAATATCCACCTAGATTATTCCTCCCCCCTTAGGAAGCAATGGTCCCCATTGCATTGAGTTCCTCCATGAGATGAGGAAACTTCTGCTGAACTTGGTCCCTAGTGATCCACTTGCCCTGGTAAGGGAGATGACCTGCTTTGACAACTCGAGATAGTTGGATCCTCTGTTGGCGGGTGTTCTTGATCTGTGTGTCCATAATTCAATCAATTGTGGCTTGTTCCATGCAATCTGGTGTTATTGGACTAATCAGTAGGTGTTGACACTAACTGATCTCCCGAGAGCCACCTAGATCTAGAACAAAACACACTAGAACATGACGCTTTCCTTAAGTTTTAAATATTGAATTTACTAACTAAAGATGGATGGGTGACATACCATTTAAATGTTGCTTCCTCTTGCCATCGCCATCCTAGCTCCGTTCCAACACTCATACAATGATGATCTTGCAAAATAACACAACCAACCAAAGTGATAGCAATAGAATAAACTCAATATAAACCTATGTATGTGATCAAGGAATCAACCAATAAAACACAACAAGCTTTATAGGAAAGAATCATATTACTGTATCATATTAAATGTGAAAGAGATATTACAACCATGGCCTTGATGTCATAAGGTCCCTTCCAACTTTCCTTTGTTCCCCACACACTTTAACTACAAGAATTCTGAGTCCATGGATCTGATAGCTACTCACAATTTGTCTTGACAAAGAAAATCTCAAAGCCACTCTAACCAAGCCAACAATTCCAAGCCAACCAAAGCTAACTTTCTCCATGAGAACTCCCCTCCTTTTATAAGTTGAAGAGGATAAGGTGAGGAGGTTAGGATGATCCCACTAAATCATGAAAGCAAGTAAGATACAACCCATTTGGATGCCACCTCACCATGGAAGTTTCTCCTTCCAGAAGATTCGATAAAATGCTTGTTTTTCCCACGTGTAGGCATTCTCGCACCCTGCCTATAGAGAAACCTATGAACCTCTCGCAACCCAACTATGGTGCAACCTGCGAGAATCAGGCATTCTCACACCCTGCCTATATAGCAACCTACGAACTTCCTTTTTATGGGGTTTTTTACAAAGGAGAATGCAACCTCTTTTCTCAGGAAAAGTTCTTCTTCCTTCCTTCTTCAGGAACTCAGGCCACTGACCCCTCTGAAGGGAACATATAGGTTTACACAATTAACGGTCATAGGGATGACGAAAATACTATGTAACATCTGGGTTTAACTATGTTGGTGTGATTTGTTCTACCATGTCATATGTGTCTAGTAGAGGTGGAAAGTAGGGCCGAAGGCGGTCCACATTGAACACTGGGTGCAGACCAAGGAATGGTGGAATACCGAGCTCAAAGGCATTGTCCCCTACAGCCTTGGTGATGGTGTATGGCCCATATCGGAGCGGGAAAATCTTGCAACAGGGTCCAGCGAGGCACTCCTTTTGCAAATGTAGCCACACTTTGTCGCCCACATGGAAGTTGTGTGGCACCCGATGTTGATCATGTCGTTGCTTGTACTTAACATTGGCTCTGTCCAAGATGTCATGAACTTATTGGTGGATGTGCTGAATGCGCTCAATGAATTTGTTTGCCTTGTCGGCCTCAGACTGGACATGGGATGAATCTTCCTGAGTAGCCGCAAATGGCATGGCTACATCAATGGGACATAGTGGCTAGAATCCCAAGCCCAATTGAAAGGGGTTGTGGTTGGTTGAACTATGGAGAGCCTGATTGTAGTTGTGTTGTACATAGGGGAGGCTCTCATCCCATGTGCATGGATGCTTTGAGTTGTACATGTGCAGAATGTTTACAATCATCTGGTTGACGACCTCCGTCTGGCCATCAGTTTGCGGATGGAAAGATGTGGACTTGGTGAGCTTGGTGTCCAGCATCGACCAGAGGCTAGAGAAAAATGTACTGAGGAACCTGCTGTCCTAATCTGAGATGATAGACTGTGGGATCCAAAATTGTACCCACAGTCGTTCAAAGAAGAGTTTAGCAATGGCTTCTACTATGATATTCTTCTTGCAGGCCATCATAATGGACATCTTCGAGAATCGGTCGATGACCATAAAAACACAGTCATTGCCATGCTTAGTAGAAGGAAGGCCCGACATGTAATCCATAGAGATGGATTGCCAAGGTCGAATGGGGGTAGGAAGTGGAGTATAGAGGCCTTGCTTCTTGATGGTCAGTTTGGCAATGGTGAAAGCAGTGCAGGACTTGATGTACTTCCCGACATCCTGTTGAAGGTTCGACCAATAGAAATACTTTTTTAGTACTTCCATGGTTTTCTCGACCCTGAAATGCCCAGTGACCCGACTGTAGTGCACCTCACAAATCATCTTGGCTCACTCGCTTGAAGGACCACAAAGGTGTCCTAGGTGACAAAGAAGGGCATCCTGGAGGTGAAAATTGTGAACTTGCTTACCCTCCAAGAGTGTATTGTATGTGTGGTTGAATTCTCGATCACTTGTGTAGAGAAGCGGCCAATTAGAAGTCTTGTTCCCACAAGAGTTGAGCACAGTGGTTAGCGCCACGATGGGTGGTTGACTGAGGTAGTTTGCAACATTATTGGTGTTGCCTTTATTGTACTTAATGTTCAAATGAAATTGTTGTAGGTATGTGGACCACTTCTGATGGCTATCGTTCTGCAACTTCCCTTGTGTCTGTATGAACTGCAGGGGTTGGTGGTCTGTGTGGATGATTGTTTCCTTTCCCAAAATGTAATGCTTCCATTGCCGACAAGCCTGCACAATGGAATACATTTCTTTTTCATAAGTGTGATACTTCCAGACTATGTCGGAAAGTGTCTCACTATGATATGCCATTGGATTCCCATGTTGAGTAAGAACTGCCCCAATGGCATAGTCAAAGGCATCTGTCTCGATCTCAAATGGTTGTTGCGAGTCTGGTAATGTGAGCATTGGTTCAGAGCAGAGGCAATGCTTCAACTCCCTGAATGCCTTCTGTTGAGATTCAGACCAAAAGATGTTTTCTTTAGCTTCTCCCTTGGTGACTTGACTCAAGGGCCAAGTGATATGAGAGAATCCCAACACAAACCTACGATAGAAATTGGCAAGACCTAAAAATATGCAGAGCTCTGTTAGGGTGGTTGGGGCTGGATAATCTCGAATGAATTGGATCTTTTATAGATCCACATGCACCCCGTACTCATCAATAATGTATCCCAGATATTGAACCTGGGTCATGCCAAAAGTCCATCTCTCCAAATTGGCACACAACTTGTGTTGTCGCAGTGTTTGGAGGACCTGTCAAATGTGGTGGAGGTGCTCTTCCCAAGTCTGGCTAAAGAGCAGAATGTCATCCAAGTATACCACTACAAATTAGTTGGTGAATGGTCGTAGGATGTCGTCCATTAGCCTCATGAAGGTTGCATGGGCATTCATCAACCTGAATGGCATGACCAACCATTCGAAAAGGCCCTCCATGGATTTGAAGGCAGTCTTCCACACATCAGAGGGTTTGATTGGTACCTGGTTATACCCTGACTTCAAGTCGATCTTGCTGAAATATTTCGCCCCCTTGAGTTGGTCTAGAAGGTCATCAATTCGTTCGATCGGGTACCTATTCCGAACAGTGATCTTGTTCAGTGCCCAATAGTCAATGCAAAGTATCCAAGTCCCATCTTTCTTTTGCACCAACATGATCGGGCTCCCATAGGGTGATGAACTCAGCCGGATGTGACCTTTATGCAATAACTCCTGAATCTGCCTCTTGATTTCGTCATTCTCCATAATAGAGCACTGATAGATGGGTCCATTGGGAAGCGATGCACTTGGGGTCAAATCAATGGGGTGCTTGACCTAAGAGTGTAGAGGCATCCCTGCGGGGGAGGTGAAGATGTCCTCGTACTCCTCCACGAACTTATCCATCTATTTCTTTCGTGTAATAGGGCCCTGTCTAGAGGTCATGGCCATAGTCTTCCTCTTTCCCCGAGGGAGGATCATCAGGAAAAAAAACTTCCTGGTTCTGGAAATGAGCTTACTGCATTGTTTTGCAGTAACCAAAGAGATGATGGTAGGTGCTGCTATCTCTGGTATCCTGTATATCTTATTTCTCAAGGTGATAATAACAGCACGAGGCCTGGACTCATACATAGCATGTCGCTTCCCCAATTATGGTTGGACTAATAATACATCATAAACATCAAGAGGAGCAATGTCACATAATACCTCATTCGTGAAGGGCTTGATGTTGTAGGGAAGGTGACATTTTTGGCTGATGGGGAGTTCTTGTCCTTGGTGCAACCACCTGATGGTGTATGGTTGTAAGTGTGTTGTGGTTGGCAAGGCTAGATGCTTCATGACCTCTACTGAGATGAGGTTCTTCTGGCTCCCGCTATCGACAATGAACTGCAACGGGGAACCCTTTACCCACATCTTGGAATGGAAGAGACGCTCTGCCTCCTATAGATATTTTGGTTCCTCCTTCTAGATCTTCATGGTGTCAACGATGTCGTTGGGCTCTACATCGATAATATGCTTCCTCCTATCATTCCCCTTGTTGGGTTCTGATTCAGAGTCGAAGCATGCATCCAATTCATAAGCCTTCAACTCAACTACCAATGACTGCTTGGCTCGACACTCACTTGTGTTGTGAGTGGAGCTCTTATGGATCTCACACCATTTCCCCGTGTCCTTTTTTGGCTTCGTGGTGTTGTTATTTGCTTGTGGCTTTGGCGGGTTATCCTGGGCCATCCCACCTTAGCTTGGTCCTTTGTTCTGCGGTTTGGGGGTACCTTTCCCTTGCTTCTGATTCACAAACCCAAAGTCTCACTTTTCTTGTTTGAACTTCTGCTCAATCTTGGCAGCATATTGATACGCCACACCAAGCGAGGATATGTCAAGGAACTCCATTTCCTCTTGAATGTATCTGTGAAGACAACTATGGTACTTTAACACCAAATGTTTCTCTGAATCTTTTATACCCAACTTTGTGCATAGGGTATGAAACAAATTCATCATCTCATGCACATCTTGGTCACTTTGTTGCTGCAGCATAGTCCATTGTATGTATTTGTCCTCATAGCTCCCCACGGGATAATATTATTCCTTGATGGCATCTCGGAAATAATTCCAAGTGGGTGTGTCTGAGAACAGAGAGGGTTCCCCCTCACCCTGTTGCTACGAGTAGGTTTCCCACTAGTCCTTGACATGGAGGGTGGCTTTGAGGAGTGCGAAAATAATCCTTTCTCAGTCGAAAAATTCATGAACCAAGAAATATCCTTCTAATAGATTCAACCATCTATCTACGACATCTGCATCTATTTGGCCCTCAAATATGGGAATGTCAAATTTTACTTGTACCTTAAAAGGAGTGGTGCCTCTAGAGTGGTTGTTGGATGTCGATGCGCCACTAGTGGGAATCCATTGAAGAATCTGGGAAAAGTTGTCCATCATCGCATTCATTTGTTTCTCAAGGGCCTCCTCGAGCAACATTTTGATAGGATCTCCTGCTCCCTCATCTTTCTTTTCTTCCCCCATGGGCAGTCGTCGGGGTTTGCGAGACTGATCTTGCAAAGGTTCAACCAGATCGAGCCCCAACTCCTTATACCCCAACCTCGTTGGGGACATGCAAAGAAAGATCGAGAATGAGAAGACCACTCTGATACCACTGATATGGATTTATGTAGGAACATAATGAAATACAAAAATGCACATAAACGCAGAGATGCAGCGGAAATAAGAATTCATTTCATTAATAACAAATGATTGAAAAATGCTTACAGACAGAATGGAAATAAACTAGCTAGGGCGTTGGTAGCTTATCTCTGAGAAGAGATGTGGTGGCTATTGGCCTCTGAACTCCCCGTTACAATGAGGCTCGAAGGCCTATATATTATTGAGAAACAATGGAAAACCCTAAACATCCAAAAACCTAACCCTAGGAGATGAAACGCCAGAATATGGGCCCCGTTGGGGTAAATTGGTACATCAATTTCCTGGGGTCGTAACTTTGCCATACTACCTTCGTTTGACACACATGATACATCATTAGAAATATCTATCCGAGGACTACAATGCTAATAACAAATATTGAGTCTGGAACAGACTCATATTCGCCGCAACATTCGTGCCCAAAAAACGTCGTTTAGGGCCTCAAAACAACTCTGGAAGTTCAGGACCCGAAGAACTGCTAAAAATAGTAAATTTTGCTACAATTAAGGAAACTGAAAAACTGAAAGAAACAATGGTGTGAGTCCAAGTGGAATAGGTGGGTGGCCATCAATATCCACCTGGATCAGTTGGGACTCTAAGTAGTGGAACATTTGCAAGACCTTCCTTGCTAACCCCAATGACCTCCTATGGTTGAACAAAAGAGAGATGAGAGAGCATGATATCCTTTTAAATTTTTGTACGAGGAAGCCCTAGAGCGACAAAGGAATGATATGATGGATATTTTTTCACAAATACTTTGACAACTACCAATAGTTGATGCATATTCGTCAAGCGACCACTTTGGAGGAATCGCCCCTTTCAAAATACAAGTGAGTTTTGATATTACTATATTTGAAGATCTGATAGATGCAAATGATCTATATAAATGGTTGAATATACTATAAGGGTATTTTACAAATAGAGAAAATGTTACCTTTGTGCTCCTTAAGGTTGTCCCCCATGTCAAATATATGTGGGAGACTTATTATGAGCGAAAGGTCAGTGAGGAATCTGAAATATTTATAGTCTCACCCACTTCGGATTCTTTCAAGGATGAAATTAAGTAACAAGACTACCTTGTTGGAAGTTGTGATGACCATTATACGAGGTGAACCACACTATGATAGGAAAGGGACCAGATAGTGCAATATATTACAAACATATTTAATACATTTTGCACCAAGTTGGGTATCAAAGACTCTAAACGAAATATGGTGCTCAAGTACCATGATGGTATGCATAGATACATCCATACATAATTGAATTTTATGGACATCTCACCTTCGTGAGCGACTTATTGATATATTTTCAAAATAGAGTATAAATTTAAAAAAAAGAAGATGGAGTTTGGGTCTACAAATTCCTCATTGTAGAAGCAGGGAAAAGGTGGCCCCAACCAACAAAACAAAGGATAGAGAAAGGATGGACACCCTCAAGAAAACTAGTCGAATCCATAGACAAAGAAGGGTAATGAGAAGAAAAAGAAAGACACTCAGAAGTGGTGTGAATTCCAAAAAATACCCAGGAATAACACCGACGATTGTCGCTCGAAGCAGTCATTGGTGGTCGAGTTGAAATCCTCATAGTTAGAAGTATGTTATGAATATGAATCAGATCTAGACAAGAGGAAGTGGATCATTGATGTAGAAGGAAGTGCCATTGTTTCTATCGCCAAGGTCTAGGCAAGTGAACCTAAATAAGCGGAGGGAAGTGAGTTCCTTTTTCACTCAAAAATGGGGGTGAAGGGTGTTACACATCAAAAGTACTCACTTTGATAGTGTCGCAGGTGTCTTCATTACAAAGGTCGCAAGTGTCACATTTTTCTCACAAGGTCGCAAGTGTCGCATGTTGCTCACAAGTGTCGCTAGAAAGCATACTTCCATGATGCCTATGTCGTGCCTATAACGACATGAGAAGGACACTTGAAACACCTCAAACATTTGATTTGGAAGAGGAGAAATGAGTCAGCAGGCTTGCAAACCTTTTGCCATCTGAAAACACCCAAAAAACTGAGTTTTGAAGGAGAGCGCTCCCCTATACCTCTTCTCGGAGCGCCAATGCTCCCCCTTACACTGTCTGGGAGCATTCTAAAGCTCCCCTGGCCCTTTTGAGGGAGTTCTATGGATTTTGAAAGCGTTGGAGCCCCCCTAAAGCCTATTAGGGAGCGATACAATGCTCTGATGGTCCTTTTGAGGGAGCGCTACCTATTCTGGGCAGTGGTTAAGTTGTTGAGATGAATGGGGGAAGGATCCTTTCATTCTTGGAAGGTAGTTGGATTCAAATCCCTAGTCCAGCCATGATCTTAGGGCATATCCTCAACTGAAGGATGAAAATCCTCAACTTCCCCAAGGATATCTCAAGTGGTTAAAGCCTCTCCAAGGCTATATAAGCAAGCTTTCTAATGGTGAAAGAGGACTGGAAAAAGGAGAATCACACCAAACTTATGATCTCATAAGTGGTGCTGGAACAGAGATGATTTGGGAGCAAGAGACCTATGATCTCATAGGGAGAAATCAATGAATCTATCATCCTTCGGATCATGGATATTTTGAGCAAGGGGTAGACAAGGAGGACTTGACGAAGCTGCTGCAATTCATCTATGGCTGTAAGCGATGTTTTTTCCTCATTAATATAATTTTCTTGGCATGTTTCTTTCTAGTTTGTGTCTAATATTACATGAACTTATCATTGATAGATAGATCTATTTTCAAGCTAATATCAATAGAGTAGGAAGTGGTTGTACTCTGTTTTTCTATAGGACTCATCGAGGAGCAAGAGTTTGGAGCTCGACTCGGAGCGTGCAGGGAGAAACATCGATAAAAAGGTACTTTTTTTCTCCTTCCTTCTCATGTATTAGTTTGTATGGATTTGAAAGGAAGTCAGTGTCCATGTTAAGAACTTTCTGTCTTAGTGTTTAGGGTCTAGCTCTTTGAGGCAATCTACATGTCCGCAGGGAGATTTTCCTACCAAAGAAACTGGCAACTCCACTGGGGATCGAATCAAAACTTTCTTAGTTTTTTCTTTCCTCATAGACCTTGTCTTACCTGATTGTTTTCAGAACTTGTTCACCCCATTTATCTGATTGCATTTTCTGATTGATTCTTTATCCCATCACACTCAACCTGATTGTCAAAATTTGACTGAATTTTGGGTTTTTTGGACTTTTTCTGAGATTTAGGAATCCAGCACTCCTCTGCCTTGTTAGAAGAGCGCCAATGCTCCCTTAAGCTACTAAAAAGAGCATTATAATGCTCTGGTGGCCCTTATACCATAGCTCCAACCTTTTTTGCCCAAAAACTCTTCAAAAATTGCATTTTTGAGGATCAAAACCCTGTTTTTTGACTTGCTGAGTTGTTTTGTGATTCAATCATTCTTCCTTTGACCTTTGACATGCTTAATCTTGAGAAGTAAACACCTTATTGTTCATATTTTATGCCCTTCTTCCTTGTTTTTGAGTTTTTGCTGTCGAGAGCTTGAAATCGATCCGCTGTTTTCTTCTCTCCTATCCAACTGAGCGAGAACTCTAGTGAAGGACATTAGAAGTCTGTAACTCTTCTCATTTGGTTCTTTGAGGTCATTGGATCCAACCTCTTTCTCCTTCCTTTTGCGTTTTTGGTTTTCTTTCTCTTGTTTGATTGCAAAAGGGTGTGTTGTTTGTGCGAAACCTGCGTTTTCTTGTCTGAATCTCCTTGATCTTGAAGGGTAGTTGGTAGGAGAAATTTTGCATTGAATTGATTATCACATACAAACGACAAAAATTACATCTTAATGATTAGTTTTCATATTAGTTTTCATTTCTGAAATTTTGTAGCATCATATTGGATTTGATTGAGAACAAAATTGATTGAGGGCATTCCTTATCAAGTGTTTGATTGTGAAAATGACTCTTCCTCTTTCCCTTAAATAGGTATTCATTGAAAAGAAATGATTGCTTATCATATTTCATGCATATTTTTGGGAATTGAGTCATCATTCCACCAGTTCACTTTCGTACACCCTCTGAGTAAACAACAACCATTAAAATCAATGCTTAACTAAAATTTATCATACTTTTTACATCTTTGTTAGCAAACCTAAATTATTTTAAGGTGTAGGGCTTTGGAATAGGTTGAAAGGATAACTTTCCAAAGCTATCAAACAAACTTAGTATCTTGCGGTGGTGAGAGTTAAATCCAATTGTCGTATTAGTCTGCCTGGGATCCCCCTCTCACATAGGAGTTACGCACGAGGTCACATTCGGGTGAGTTACAGAGATTATCCCTCCGTGGTTCAACTGTTTGTAGTGGTCAGATCGTATATTAGGGGTCACTGGAAGGTATACCCACAATGTTGAGTGGAAGCCTTTCAAGTTGATTTCGGACTTGTTATCCTGCCCATACGTTCTGATTGGACTGTCGACTGTACCCGCCCAGGGGATGACTACGAGTTGGTGACCTTAGTAGCCACAATATTTAGGGTCTCACACAAGGTGACGGTGAAGGGAAGTCTCACTGTACCTGGAACAGACGTTGGTCAAAGTCACTCGGGCTCCCTGGAGGGTAAATCCACAATTACTGTGTGGAATCTTGCACCAAGGTGTAAGTCCATTAAGTAGGTCGCCAACGTAACTGATCCACCCACTCTATCCCCACCCCTTCCTATTTTGATCTCCCGACGTTGGATTTCATCACCAACTAGTGGTTTCATCGTAGGAAGGTTTGTTTGATTGATTGCTTCATAGATTTGTAGCGTGTGTTGTTTGTTTTACTTAGTAGAACTTAGGTCGAGTCAGTGATAATGGCATCAAATCCTGCGAGTACCAATGGAGGAACCCCTTCTCCTGGGGAACCTATAACTTTTCTTCGTTTGGAAACTTTGGTCCTCCATATGTTTCCACACTGAGTCTTCTAGGACTCACTATTGGATTACCAGTTTGGTTGTTCCCCACTCCGGTGATCCTGAATCCTCCCAATGTTTCATTTTCACCTAATACTTTACATTTAGGTACACCCCCCACACATCAACCTCATGTCGAATTTTCACCTCCTTCACCAATTAAGTCTCCTTCCATTTCTCCTTCTTCGCCTAGTGAAATATCTAAAGCAAGTAGCCAGGTTGATCAGAAGAAGAAGAAACGTAAAGAGAAGAAGAAGAAGAACCCAAAAAGGACAAAGGCCCTAACAACATCAGATGTTGGCTCTAAGAAACCAGTTACTGTCAATAGTACTAGGAGTGTTGATGAGGTCAACAAGATTAAAATGAAGAATCCAAAACCCAAATTCCCTTGCAGTCTTTGTAAGGGTGACCATTTTTTGATGGATTGCCTCGGTCTTACCCAGGTCTTAGAAATGTGGTCGTCCACATCATCGGCCTCTGTCGGTCATGTCAATGGTACCCCATCAACTAGTGATGTTCAGGTTGGTAAGAAGAAGAAAATTGTCAAGTTCCCTTGCATGTTATGTAAAGGTAATCATTACTTTCGCCTTTTTCCTTGCATGGATGAGGCTTCTTCTCTTTTGGAAAAACTTTAACTTCCAAAAGGTTATTGTAAACTTTTCCCCGACCCATCATTGCTTGATGGACTGGTCAATCTGGTTCCATCCTTGGTTAGTCCGGTTGATCAGGTGGTCAATCTAGTTTCCTCCTCGATTGAACCACGAACCCATGTAGCTGATCCAGTTCTGTCACCGATCAGCCCCGCTCTTCATAAAAAGAGTGACACCAAAGAGATCGATCCATTTCCACCCGTCGACCCCATTCTTCCCTTGAGGAATGCTAAAGTGACTGATCCTGCCCCTTCCTCGATCAGTCCTACTCTTCCTCTGAAGATTTCCAAAGTGGTCAATCCAATCTTGCCATTAGTCGATCCCATTCCTCCATTAAGGAATGTCAATGTGACTGATCCAGTCCCTTCCTTGGTCAGTCCCACTATTCCTCTGAAGAGTGATAAAGTGGTCTATCCAATTCCACCTTTGGTTGATCTAATCCAATCATCGGTCGATCCTACTCTTCTTCTAGAGAGTAAACCCGATACTGCCCATGTTTTTCTCGTTAATATGGACTCTATCGTACCGGGAGGCATTCCTCCTTCTCCTCCGAAACCCCCTCCAAGTAATGAGACCATTCTTTTTGATTGGGGTCTGCTGACTAGACCTCGTCTTCCCTCTCACATTCCTTTCCAGATTACAATATAGGTTCCTAGTCGGGACGTTCCTCAAATTCTAATAGACAAAGGTGAATCTGTTAGTATTTTGTCTTATGTTTCTTGGTATGCTTTGGGTTGTCCGCAACTTGCACCGGTTACATAGAATCTGTTAGCTTTTAACAAAGGAACTAGTCAACCTTTAGGGATCCTTCCTCAGTTTCCTGTAACTTTGGGAGGGAAAACTGTCTTTATCGATGTCATGGTAGTCCGAGACCCCTTGGATTTCTCTTTACTCCTTGGGCGAGATTATGTGTATGCTATGAAATCTCTTCTATCCACCCTTTTCCATGTGATATATTTCCCTCACGATGGAAGAATTGTGACTATTGATCAACTTTCATTCATTGGCCCCGACTGGGTTACCTCCCTAAGTGGTTCTTATATGCAGACACTATCACCCCCGCCGCATGTCAATTATGTGGCGTTGTCTCCCATCGCCTCAACTTCTAACGATTTGGATACGGTAGTTGACATGGTGATCTCTTCAGTAGGGTTATTGGAGCTCGATCTCCTTACCCCTGTCACGACCCTCGACATGTGTTCCTTCCAGAGTGATTATCTTCCATCCGACAAAGATCTCTTGGAAGCCATGACCGAGTTTTGTCCATTGACATGGTACCCTTCCAGAGCATTATCCTCTTGGAAGCCATGATCCGGACAAAACCACGAGCATAGTTTATCTTCTCTGTGGCAAGCTCGTTAAAAAATGAAACAGAGGCTTTGAGCATAGTTTTCTTCTCTGTAGCAAGATCGTTAAAAAATGAAATAACAATCTGGGGATCGAACCTGGAACCTTGAGCATAGTTCTTTTCCTATGTCAAGCTCGTTAAATAATGAAACAATCACCTCTCCCTTCAAGTTGAGTCTTTTTCCAGATCTCGTAGATGTCGAGTCGAGTCTTTCATTAGGTCTCGGTTTTTAACCTTCATTTCATCCACCTATATCCTTTTTCTCCATCTAGCACAGAAATTGGTGACAACCTCAAATTCAGTGAATGAATTGAAGCTTGGGGGGCATGTCTCCAGCCTTTGATAATCATTCTGGAGTCAAGTCACTAGATTTCAAGCTAGGGGCAGAGTACCGAGCTTAGTCTTTGTTATTTTTCATGCTCGTAAATACATGAGAATGCAACCGGGTAAAATTTTATCTTCTTTTCAGACCCGTACAGATACACGAACACATGAAAAAGGAACCCCCCTGGAGTCATCTTTAAACTCTTTTCAGACTCTTTAAATATGAAAATATTGTCGAGTTACCTTGCTTCCTTTCACACTCATTAAAAGGTCAGAAAGAGCATCTTTTGAGCGATAGTTTATCTATTTTTCGGTCTCGTTAGACTACTGTACGAAAAATGAACTGAGAGAGTTCTCTTTTAAGTGTTTTTCCAGACTCTATAATCATGAAAAACCTTCAAGTTTTTTGTCTTTGGACTCTCTACAACAAACATTGACAGGCCCATATGGGACCGAACCCTTACTTCTTCCAGTTCGTTAAACAAAGGAAGAGGAACTTACAGAAGGTGAGTTATATCGAGCATGTGTTATCCTCCTCGAGCTCATTAAATCAAAAAGAGGTAATCGTCTATCTAGATGGGGGAAAAATTGAAAGGAGCAAGCTAAGCAATCTCTTGAGAACATTATCTAGTAATTCTTAGAGTCACCCTTGAACACGACACTTTGTCATTTGCACATATCATAATTCGCTGAACCTCTGCACTGAGCCAATCGTCTGAGTTTCTTTCATTCCTTTGGGTCACCTGACATAAGTCACAGCATCCACTGCATCATCAAGTTTTGGTCCATGTCATGTATATGTTGTTGTGCCTCAGTGTTCAAGGGAAGTATCCACCTCTAGAGTCAGCCATCACAAATATCTTGTCTCAATACCCGTGTCAGTCCATGTTCATTTGATCTACCAATTACATCTCTATGTCTGTTTCATGTCGTTGATGGGGGATACATCAAGGCCCTCCTTCAAGGAGTCTATTCCTGTCGAGTTCAACACATTATCCAGGAATTAGACTTAGAAACCAGTTAGTACTTTGGGACCTGCATGCCTCAATGGAAGGCCTCCTCACATTCGACAGTAGATTTACATCATTGACCTCTGATCGGATGATTCCACGGATGTTCAACTCCAGCTCATCCATTCACATTCGTTGGAATGTGATAGGGTACCTTGGGAATCATTGACATTAGTGGTGATCTCCCTCGCGCTTGTTAATGGTTTACATCATTGACCGGTAATCAAGTGGTTTCTTCCATGTTCGACATCAGGACATCTATTCACATGGTTAGATTCGTACTACATCGGGATCAGTAAGAAGACCCTGGGTTGAGTGATCACTTTGATATGTACTTCACCTAGGTTGCGATGGAGTTTCTCTTGAACAATGACACATATATTGTTACATAGATCCACTTTGTATTGGTCGTGGCTATGTCTTGTCATCTCGTAGATCCACTGTGTATTATTCGTGGATACGATCAGTTCATGTCATAAGATTATAGATCCATAGTGTATTTTCAGTGGTTATACCTTTTTATCAATACAATTATGGATCCGCAGTGTATTTTATGGTGGCCATATCTTGCAAGTCTTGATCACCCAAGCATAGGTATGCCTGCCTTGGGTTTGAAACATGTCATAATATTTGTTGGATGTTTGTGTGCAGCTTTTGTTAGGTTCTCTGCATCTATACTCTTGCTTGAAAGTCTACAAATCATTTCAGTTATTAGTTCCTGTCTTCTAACTTCATACTTTGGGGGGAAATCTGTTACACATAAAAAATACTCACTTTGATAGTGTCGCAAGTGTCATCATTACAAAGGTCGCAAGTGTCGCATTTTGCTCACAAGGTCGCAAGTGTCGCAAGAAAGCATACTGCCATGATGCCTATGTCGTGCCTATAATGACATGAGAAGGACACTTGAAACACCTCAAACATTTGATTTGGAAGAGGAGAAATGAGTCAGCAAGCTTGCAAACCTTTTTCCATCTGAAAACACCCAAAAAAATGAGTTTTGGAGGAGAGCGCTCCCGTATACCTCTTCTCGGAGCGTCGACGCTCCCCCTTACACTGTCTGGGAGCGTTATAAAGCTCCCCTGGCCCTTTTGAGGGAGCGCTATGAATTTTGAAAGCGCTGGCGCCCCCCTAAAGCCTATTAGGGAGTGCTACAATGCTCTGATGGTCCTTTTGAGGGAGCGCTACCTATTCTGGGCAGTGGTTAAGTTGTTGAGATGAATGGGGGAAGGATCCTTTCATTCTTGGAAGGAAGTTGGATTCGAATCCCTAGTCTAGCCATGATCTTAGGGTAGATCCTCAACTGAAGGAGGAAAATCCTCAACTTCCCCAAGGATATCTCAAGTGGTTAAAGCCTCTCCAAGGCTATATAAGCAATCTTTCTAATGGTGAAAGAGGGTTGGAAAAAGGAGAATCACACCAAACTTATGATCTCATAAGTGGTGCTGGAACAAAGATGATTTGGGAGCAAGAGACCTATGATCTCATGGGGAGCAATCAGTGAAGCTATCATCATTCGGATCGTGGATTTTTTGAGCAAGGGGTAGACAAGGAGGACTTGACGAAGATGCTGCAATTCATCTATGGATGTAAGCGATGTTTTGTCCTCATTAATATAATTTGCTTGGCCTGTTTCTTTCTAGTTTGTGTCTGATCTTACATGAACTTATCATTGATAGATAGATCTATTTTCAAGCTAATATCAATAGAGTAGGAAGTGGTCGTACTCTGTTTGTCTACAGGACTCATCGAGGAGCGAGAGTTTGGAGCTTGACTTGGAGCGTGCAGGGACAAACGTCGATAAAAAGGTACTTTTGTTCTCCTTCCTTCTCATGTATTAGTTTGTATGGATTTGAAAGTGTTATCACCCTATAAATTATAGGAATCAACTGGTGACTGGGATATTATCTGTCTCTAGTGTTTTTTTTGAGAAATGATTTTTCATTCTGCAAATAATTTGAAAAGAAAAAAGAAAAAAAATAATAAATAAATAAATAAAAAGGAAAAGAAAAAAAAAAGAGGGCATAAAAGAATTGCAATAAAATCCCCATGCGATAATAGTAACTTGGTCCATACCTTTCAAGCATGGCCAAGTTCTCTTTAAATTTGATGTTGATAGGGTAGTGAATGATTTGGCTAAACAGTTTAATCTTAAATAAAGTGTCTAGGTTAGATTAGTGAATAAATCTAGCGAGACTGTCTAATCTTAGACAGATAGCCCCAGGGTAGAGTAAATTCTTAACCCAACAGTTTAATCTGGGTTAACTGTCATAGGAAGATAGGTTAGTATGTAGGCTAGTTGCTTTATTGTTTCATTCCAATAAAACTAGCTTGATGTAAAAATGTTGCACCATGTCTCAAAAGCCTAAAAGATAGTTTGGTCGAAGCCCCTTGGTGATGTCTATTTGAAAATTTGGGGAAAAAAACCCATAAAATGCATTTATCCTAATTTGTCCCTCGCGCATGTGTTCTCCGCTCAACATTTTATGCTCCCTGCACATTTCGACGGTCTTGATCGCGATGCCCAGATCTACGGTGCACAGAGCATTTTGGACCCCCCCGACCGTTTTGCTTTTAGCCGGGGGNTAAATCAACGGTCCAGATTCGATTGCGGACCACACCATCCGTTCTGCCTTTAATGAAGGGGGGGATCCGGAATGAGTGATAAAGAACACGCTTGGATCTACGGCTCAGAAACAGGCAGGAAAATCAATGGCACACAATGGATTTTGGAGCCCCCCAGATGATCTGCTTTTAACCGAGGGGGGGGGGGGTCCAGAATGGTTATCTCCCTCTGGCGGGCCCCTTGTCATATGTGGCATAAATCTATTGTTCCCGAAGTCCCGTCACCATCTGCCATCTGATAGACCCCCATCACTTATGGATGTCATCTTCCACTGTATCCACTTGTTCCACTTGTTCCTGAGTTATGTCCCATCCCATAATTGTTGTCAGTCCCCTACCCCCTTTCACTCATGACCAGCCCCTTATTGTAACTTTTACCTCCAATCCCTAACCGCCACATCACCCGTTCGTATTTTTTAGCCACCGTCACCTGCCATCTCACCCCCAAGTGGCCCGTTGTCCATTTATTACTGGATAACCTATCCATTATCCAGATGACCTATCTCCCACGCCCAACCGACCCCATTTTAAATAAAACTACCGTTATTTCACCTACTTTCGCTATTAACCCGTCGCACCAGAGAAAATCATAGCTTACTCCTCCATTACATTCCGTCGCCCTCATTCAAAGTCAGTAAACCCCACTAAATTTGTGTTTATTGCAGGTACTGTTGCAGAAATGGCGCCAAAGCCTAGACAAGCAGAAGGAGAGAAGAATCCATTTCTCCCACCTCCTGTCGACCTGGAAAAGATCCCACTGGTCAACAAAGACAGATTAATCGCAGATACCAAATGTGATTTCAATTTCTCATACCTCCAGTCATGGCTCAGGGAGGTGTTCCTGGACCAGAGTGATGAAATTGGACTCTGGGAGTCCAATTTACCCCTTTACCTTTTTCCCTCGATCCACCATTTTCCCGAGTTCATGCTTAAATGTTAGGCTCACTATATTCTTGAACAAAGAGTCGTCATCTCCTCATCCGGAGACACCCTGTTCCTCATCACGCCCAAAGACATAGACCAGATGATGCAAATTCTCCGTGTCGACTCTGCCTCTCCTTTCAACCTGGAAATCCTTACAAAGTTGTATCAGAAGATGACTTTTCCCCAGAGAGCTCAAATATTCGAGCTTTTCCTTCCCACCTCCACTCAATCCCCTTCCATAAATCCCCCTTACCCATCGTCCATGTTCTCCACTAAGGGAAACCAGGTCATTTCTTCCCTTTGTGCTTTGCTAGGGTACTATTCCAACCAGTGGGTAGATTAGCCCATCCTGGGTTTTCTATCCATTTTCTCCACTAATGAAAATCCCACCACCCAGTTTTATTTCAGCACCTTCTTGGCAGACAATATTCACGAACAGTTCGTGAATTTTAGCACGGAAGGCATGTTCAGATACTCGTCTATACTGGACTACATGTTTGTTTTCTTTCAAGCAGATAAATTTAGTTTTTCCATGCAAAAGATGGATGCAGATGGAAGGCCTCAGGCAGTCACAGCATGGACCTCTTTACTGAAGCATAACTCCATAGAGTATAGCTTCAAGGCATTCATTAATATGTTCTACCACCCTGTGGTAAGCATGTTGAGCGGCAGGCCCAAGCCTCGAATAAATGACAAAGTCCAAAGAATCCTGCATCTCTCGGACAACACAAAGACCGGAGATTGGTACCTGTATCAAAACCACACCGAGATCAGAGTATTCAGGTGCGATTTGGCACCCTACAAGCTGTCCAAGTATGTGCCGGTAAGAATCTTTGTGTTAGAGTATATAAGATAGATCATGAATTCAGATGACATCCATTTTGTATCCTTGAAGAAAAAGCAGTAGCTTAGAATCAAGGTGTTGATTGGCTCCTTCATCTGCAACAGTCGTGGCACCGAAGAAGAAGCGGACTGGATTCTAAGAGAGATGAAGTTTTTCTTAAGCTTCCCACGGCATTATGATCCTTGCGGGATCATCTCAGAAATGCAGGTGAAAAACAAAAACATCTTGTACATTCATGAAGCTAAGCCCGAAATTGAGAAATTCGCCAATCAGACTGTGTGGGTGCCTAACACCTTGGTCGAAGTGGAACATCAGGTTCCCTCGACCACTGTGCCACCAAAGACCATGCCACAGGTCCATAAGGAAAAAAGGCCTCGACAAGAATTATCGTTTCTTGTCATGGAGGTATCATCTGAAGAGTTCTAGTTGCACACTAAGAGGCCCAAGACAATTTCAGTTCCTGGTCCAACTGGAGAAAAAGAAGTCTCGCCTACCACAGTAACTAAGCCTTGATTCCACCCTTCAGTTCGAGCCTTCATAAGGAAATCACCCCAGTAGTACCGAAGAAATCCACAGACTCCCCACTGGACACTCAGCCAAGCAAGATTGGGCCCAAGTTGAGCATTTTCGAGAAGTACGAGCTGATTAAGAAAACGAATCAGACCCTTACCAGCAATACTTACGCTCAGTTTTGGAAGAAGATGTCGACTGCGTAGCATAGGATGATGTCTGCATTTGACACAGAAAAGGGCAGTATGCACATGGCCTTCCTCCAGGCATAGTACCAGACCCCAAGGTGACCATAGACTACAAGAGGGCCACCTTTGAATTCCAGACGAAGGACGTGCAACCAGCAGATCAGATGGATATGCACAAACAGATAGAGGAAATGGTGTTCCATATGTTGGTGCATGCTTCCACTTCTGCAGAAAAATTACAGGTATCATTGAACAATGCTCAGACACAACTCAAGCTGGAGAAGATATCGTCCTTTGCGAAGGACAATAGAATCAAGACTTTGGAGGACTTGGTCCTCAAGATCGGCTATGATCCTTCAAACGTCAAAGATGTAGAAGAGATGATAAAGAAGAAGAATACAGACATCACCTCCTTGAGGAAACAACTGAAGCTCCCACCCACAGAGGACTCACAGGCGAAGGAGATAGCAGAGAAAGAAGGCGAGAAGGATGAAATGCTCAATATGCTCATGGTGCAGAACGCACAGCTCAAAGAAATGGAAGCTGAGATGGAGAGATTATTAAAAGAGAAGGATCAAATGAAGCCAATGGAAGTCATTCCATTGAGTGCCATTCTGATTTCAGAATCAAGCACATCAGTAGTGACAACAGTCCCATCCGCAACCTCATTGACATCACAAGAGAGGACAGTCGAGCTCGCCAAATCCATGGAAAAGATGAACCTGCAGGAGACAAAGATCAACAGGCTTAAAAAGGAAGTTGAGAACCTCCAGGAACTCAAAACTTCCTTCCAGACCAGTCTCTCCAAGGAAAAGCAGGTAACAAAACAACTCAAGCAAGAGTTACAATAGCTCCGAAAGCAAACAGTGGCAGGGAAGACTTTGGCTGAGGTCAAAGATAATGTATGGAAAGACATCACAAAGTCCATAAATGAGATATGGCCCATGATCCAAATCATGTTTGAGTAGAATGAGTTGGTCCAGAGGAGAAAATAGGCTATTGAGAAGATCAGAGTAGAATTGGGGGAGATGCCAACACAGGCGAATGATATCATCAAGTTCCTCAACTCTAAGACCGGAGAAGAGCTATAAGAGCTGAAGATCGAAGACAGAATAGAGACTATCCTTGAGGTCAAAAGAGTTTTGACCAAGAGAGGATTAATGCTTCAACTGGAAGAAAAGGTTCAGATCATGGACCAGAGGGTACAAAGGTTCTTCAATAAGATTGAGGCTCTCCAAAAGAAAGGTCTACCTAGTCTGAAGGTTATTAATGATAAATTGATGACACTTCCGGATTACAAGAAGAGATTGGCTGAGGTGTCTAAGGACAGTTCAAAGTTTGCTGGCATACAAGGGAGCATTACGAGCAAAGAATTCCTGGATTCCCTTCAGTGGGACATTAGTATCTAGCATGAGATTCGATACATATTCCTCACTAAGCCTACATTTTCCAAGTATACAGAAATAGACGAAGTGTTTCGAAGACTGCTCAAAGTCACTATGCCTAGTCATCTCAGATGGGACGAACTCTATGATCTACTCGATTAGTAGATGAGTTGTCCAGGTCCAGTGACCAGTCTAGTCAGATGAGGTCGTGCAAAAGGCTTCATCAACGGTCTACCCAGAAATCAACGTGCAGTTACACCAAGTCATCAAGCAGTTCCTAGATTTAGGAGATTTTTTAAATTAGTTAGGCTAAAAATAGAATTAGCACGTCCTGATCATTTATGACAGGAACATTTGTAATTTGAGTTATAAATACATCACCTTTTAAAGTATTGGGGGTTGTTGATCTTCACACCCTGACGGTATTCAGACTGTACTATTTTTGAAGAGATATTCCATTAATAAAAAGGAGGCACTTTTACAAGATTCTTGCGTGTATTCACTGGTGATGTTTGCTCTCTAAGTTGAATGTTATTCTTGCTTTGTGATCATTTTGTTTTCTAATTCTAATCCTTAAGAGTAACGAATGTTGCAAGATTTATCTCGTATACCCTGTTTCTGACTCGAAAGATTTTAGTGTTTATCTTCCGGTGTTTTCAATTAAGAAATTCTTAACTGCTTCTTAGTTGAAATTATCTTTCTCATATTTTCTTCTGTCCATCATCTAAGCTACTAAAAGATCCAGTGAGTATATTTGATCTGAAAATAGAAGGCTGACTTGTTATGCTATGCAAGCACCCTCTACCTCATAAAATAAATCTTAACAGGACCTTGCTTCATGTGTTAAAATGTGCAAGAGGGTTTATGTATTTAGTTTATGCTTCTTCTTTGCAATGTGCATGTGTGAGGAATGTTCTTTTAAATGCTTAAATATGTGTTATAAACAAGTACACAGCGATATAAAGTGCAACAAATAACACAGCAAACTCACAATAATAGCAAGATGATAAAGGAGTTCACCCCTCTCTGGGCTACATCTCCTTGAGCCTCCTTCAATGGACTTGGCTCTCTGGGATTAGTTGTCAAATGTTCTTTTACAAGCTTCTTCTCAACTCCAATGGTTTTACAGACTATACCATTGGGTTTAGAATACACAAAAACCCCAAAATTGACTGTTACAACTCTGAAAATGGACAATGGCCCATCCAACAATGACCTCTTCTACATGTGACCTCCAAGCTTCCCAAAATGAGCTTGAATGAGGCAAAAAAACCTGTAAAAGTCCTCTAATGGATCTGCAACCTATCCCAAAATGTTCAGAGCATAATAAACAGTCAGAAATGACTATTCAGTCTAAGAAAATGAGTATGTGCTCATCTGAGCAATGCCTCAAACAATGAGGGCTTTAAGGCTCCCTGAAGCTTCCTTAAGATTCAATGGTTAAAAACCTCCATTATAAGTCTCCAAATTACTATGAAAGATGTGCCAATGGACTCAGAATGTCCAAAAACCCCTAGCCGGGCTTTTACAGCACCTGATTTGGTCAAAAACTCAAAAAGTTATGACTTCTGCCATTTTTCCCCTTCAAGCTCTATTACTGGTTCGCCATTCTGCACCTGTGGGAAAGTGACCCCAGCCTCTGAGCGTTTTTGGTGCCTAATCCCAGCACACACGCGCCTTTCCACAAAACGCGCCAAACTGTCGAACGGTAAACTGAAATCAAGCCCCCAAGAACGGAGGTGTTGGGCGCATGGGGGACCATATGACTACGTTCCCTGCAAATAAAGGGTTAAGTTGCCAGGTTGAACCAAATTTTGACATGTGGCGGGCGCACATGTTAACCGTTTGAAACCAAAACTTTAAACCCAAAACTTTAAATCCGTGCGCATTCTTTAAACGGTGGTCATATAACCAACCTGGAAACCCTGGGCATTAAAAGATAGATATCGCTTGCAATGTATGGAGGGTGGAGTCACATGTAACTCTGGTGTGACCAGGGGCTGTAATGTAAACACCCCGCGCGTTTTAAAAATGTAATGGTCACATGCTATGGCGAGAAACTCACGATTTAAAAAAAATGTACCCACCGCACAAACATTGAATAGTGGTCACGTATACACCATAGAACCGGGGGTCGGGGCTAGCCCCAACCCGACTCCCCACCGCTTCATATTAAATGCAATTTCATATAATTTTTAAACCATATTCTATAGAAGAACCACGCGGCGGATAGTTGGCTAGTAGAGTTAAGTGAAATCGTTTGTAGCATGTGGAGGTCCGGGGGTCGAACCCCGTGGCCTCCAATAAATTTTGATAAACGAACCAAAGTCATTAGCCAAAATAGGGGTGCCACGTGGCAGCCCTTCATTGGGCCACATGGCACCTTTCCATTGCTCCAAAACATGCCACGTGTCGTCACATAACTCGCCCATTAACAACCAATCAAAACTTGCCACGTCTGCAGGGTCGCCACATCATCAATTTCCAAGTCACCGTACGGTCGCCTACGTCAGCTGTACGGCCTTCCACGTCAACTGTACGGCCTGCCCAGTCAGCATCAAATTTTTGCCTGTTTGGCCCGGCGAACAGATCGCGATAACTTCTCCATACAGGCTCCGTTTGCGAAAGTAAATATACCGTCGGAATCAGGAGAACGAGACGGACGCAGTGGTACCATTTTCGTCACGTTCCAAGCACTTTGAAAATTGAGCAAACTTTAGACCCCTGGTCCAGATTCTGATCACGCCTTCCCACTGAAAGGCTTTTGGACCCACAAAAACTTATAATTATCGATCTGAGCTTCGATACTCTTCTCCTTTCAAGTTATATCAATTGATTCTACTTGAAAAGACTTTTCAACAATCACCTGGGTACCTTGACATGCCTTGCACTGCACTGACTATGTCACTCAACCACTGCTCTCTAGCTGCTGCTGACCCACTGTTCTCTCTGCACTTGGAAGAATGTCAGCCTTCCCACTGAGAATCGAGTCCCTCTTTTGACTCTTTGGCGTCAACAATCCACTCTCCAATGGCTGCCAAACTTTCCTGCGACATCTTGTCACAAGCCAAGAAAACCATCAATCTTGAAAATGAATTATACAAGACTGAAAAAATAATGACAGCAAAGTCTTTTTGCTCTTCAAGCAATTGTCGCATCTTGTGCTTCATCAAAGCACATGGTGTTTTCCTCCATCTCAATGTACTCAAATTTGACTTTCAAGACAACAACACCATCGACTACACATAAGTCGAAAAACATGAATGACATAACATAGTCGCCAAGATAAATCGACGCAAGTCGAGACTCATGTGAAATATGTCAACCATCCAAAATGACAAGTCTAAAGACATGATAAACAATCATGCTATAATCATGACTCATCCATGATGACAATCATCCAGTTCATTGTTTATGCACTCTCAAAACCAAATGCATGTGCATAGCTTCTTCAACTCTCCTTCCTGTAGAAACATAGGTACTCAAACCCAAATCATGTGGGTACTAAAGAGCTGAAAATGAAAAGTATAAGTGGCTGTAACAAAATGGACAACATACCCCTCTTTTACATGTTCTTGACGAGGTGGTATAACACAAGTATGCTCTCAAAAGTAAATGCATTCACATGCAAACTTGCCTCTACCAAAATATGACAAACTGCTGCAACTTGTCAACTTCAACAAAAGTGAATAGCTAAGGCTGAAATGTGCATCAATACAGAAAGAATGCAAGCCTTACTTACACAAGAAATCAATCCATTTCTTACCAAGCCAACTCAATGGCGAATTCTTCTGCTGAAAGTCATCTTCTTGTGAATCATCTTGACCCACTTCAATGATGGAATCTCCTCTTCCATTCTTGTCAATCTTTTCACCCAACTGCTTCTTGCACTGTGGATGAGAGGTTGGATGCAATGTCCAACATTGGTCAATGAGGTGACCCCTCTTCTGACAATGAGTGCAAATCTTTTGCATTTTCTCTTCATGTTGCCTTTGCTTGGAAAGTTTCCTGAAAGTGGACTTTCTTTTCCAACATTTTGAAACATGATGGTTATATAAACCACAATATGTACATGGTCTTTTTCCATTGTTACATGCATATTTAGCATGCTTAACATAATCAAAAGCAACTGAGTTATAGGCAGATTTATACCTTGAACATTCACCTTTATCGCCGCTTTGAGGAGGTGAATCAGAAGAGTTACAATCTCTCTTTTGAAGACTATCAAATCTTCTCTTGTCCTCATGGCTGTCACAACCTTTTTGTTTAACACACTTTCATTCATCTTGATCACAAGTTTTGCATGCCGAAGAGTTTGAACTTTCAGCCAAAGTTCTTGAACTTTCACCTTGAAAACCTTCTTGAGGAGGTGAACTTGAAACGAAAATTGTGCTAGAAACTTTTTCATTAGTTTCCTCAACTTTGGAATTTGTTCCAACAATTTGTTCATAACCAAGACCACAATACTTAGGTCTCTCTTCAACTACAATAGGCTCAACAATGCCTTGTGCATGCTTGCCTAACCCTTTACCTTCATAGCCCATTTTTAACAATACTTTGGACCCTATTCCTTTTGTGTGATTTTCAAAAACACCAAAGCATTCTTCTTGAGAGGAATTTGAAGGCAAACTAACATTACATACCTCATGTGCATGCATGTACTTGGTAAGGGTTTCTTTGACTTCATGGAGTTGATTCTCCATCTCCTGCAACTTTTCAAGAAGTTGGTCTTTCTCCTCCTTCATGGCCATCAACTGCTCTTGAAGGACAATGCTCTCTTCCCTATATTTCCACAACTCTTGTACCATATCCTTCATGTTTAGCAATGCATTAAACATTTCTTTATCAAAGAACTTAGATTTGGAAGATGTAGGAGAACTATCAATGCTTAAAGCTTCCTCCATATTTGCAAGATAACAAACTTCAACACAAATCTTCCACAAATACCAATAGCTACAACTCAAGCTATCATTGGCAAATACATGAGCAAAATAATATATGCTCTGATACCAACCTGATCTGAAAATAGAAGGCTGACTTGTTATGCTATGCAAGCACACTCTACCTCATAAAATAAATCTTAACAGGACCTTGTTTCATGTGTTAAAATGTGCAAGAGGGTTTATGTATTTAGTTTATGCTTCTTCTTTGCAATGTGCATGTGTGAGGAATGTTATTTTAAATTCTTAAATATGTGTTATAAACAAGTACACAGCAATATAAAGTGCAGCAAATAACACATCAAACTCACAACAATAGCAAGATGATAAAGGAGTTCACCCCTCTCTGGGCTACATCTCCTTGAGCCTCCTTCAATGGACTTGGCTCTCTGGGATTAGTTGTCAAATGTTCTTTTACAAGATGCTTCTCAACCCCAATGGTGTTACAGACTGTACCATTGGGTTCAGAATACACAAAAACCCCAAAATTGACTGTTACAACTCTGAAAATGGACAGTGGCCCATCCAACAATGACCTCTTCTACATGTGACCTCCAAGCTTCCCAAAATGAGCTTGAATGAGGCAAAACACCTGTAAAAGTCCTCTAATGGATCTGCAACCTATCCCAAAATGTTTAGAGCATAATAAACAGTCAGAAATGACTATTCAGTCTAAGAAAATGAGTATGTGCTCATTTGAGCAATGCCTCAAACAATGAGGGCTTTAAGGCTCCCTGAAGCTTCCTCAAGCTTAAATGGTTCAAAACCTGCATTATAAGTCTCCAAATGACTGTGAACGCTATGCTAATGGACTCAGAATGTCCAAAAACCCCTAGCTGGGCTTTTACAGCACGTGATTTGGTCAAAAACTCAAAAAGTTATGACTTCTGCCATTTTTCCCCTTCAAGCTCTGTTACTGGTTCGCCATTCTGCACCTGTGGGAAAGTGACCCCAACCTCTGAGCGTTTTCGGTGCCTAAACCCAGCACACACACACCTTTCCAAAAAATGCGCCAAATTGTCGAACGGTTAACGGAAATCAAGCCCCCAAGAACGGAGGTGTTGGGCGCATGGGGGACCATATGACCACGTTCCCCGCAAATAAAGGGTTAAGTTGCCAGGTTGAACCAAATTTTGACATGTGGCGGGCGCACATGTTAACCGTTTGAAACCAAAACTTTAAACCCAAAAATTTAAATCCGCGCGCATTCTTTAAATGGTGGTCATATAACCAACCTGGAAACCGTGGGCATTAAAAGTTAGATATCGCGCGCAATGTATGGAGGGTGGAGTCACATGTAACTCTGGTGTGACAGGGGGTTGTAATGTAAACACCCCACACGTTTTAAAAATGTAATGGTCACATGCTATGGTGAAAAACTCACGGTTTAAAACAAATGTACCCGCCGTGCAAACATTGAATAGTGGTCACATATACACCATAGAACCAGGGGTCGGGGCTAGCCCCGGCCCGACCCCCCGCCGCTTCATACTAAATGTAATTTCATATAATTTTTAAACCATATTCTATACAAGAACCACACGGCAGATAGTTGGCTAGTAGAGTTAAGTGAAAGCATTTGTAGCATGTGGAGGTCTGGGGGTCGAACCCCCGCGGCCTCCAATAAATTTTGATAAACGAACCAAATTCATTAGCCAAAATAGGGGTGCCACGTGGAAGCCCTTCATTGGGCCACGTGGCACCTTTCCATTGCTCCAAAACATGCCACGTGTCGTCACATAAATCGCCCGTTAACAACCAATCAAAACTTGCCATGTCAGCAGGGTCGCCATGTCATCAATTTCCAAGTCACCGTACGGTCGCCTACGTCAGCTGTACGGCCTGCCACGTCAGCTGTACGGCCTACCCAGTCAGCATCAAATTTTTGCATGTTTGGCCTGGCGAACAGATCGCGATAACTTCTCCATACGGACTCCGTTTTCGAAAGTAAATATACCGCCGGAATCAGGAGAACGAGACGGACGCAATGGTGTAGTTTTCGTCGCATTCTGAGCACTTTGAAAATTGCGCAAATTTTAGACCCCTGGTCCAGATTCTGATCAATATTATCTCACCCTGTAGAAGTCTTCCTTCACATTTCTGGTTGTATTTCATATTTATTAAAACACAGACCCCATATCCCAATGGATGTGTATACTGTCTCAACCAATTAAAAAAACACTTTGACAACAAAACCTACCTATTTCTTTACCTACCTAATATCTAAAATTGGAAACATAGCTAAACCATATAGAGAGATCCCTCTCTGAAGTTGGAAGGGCTATATCCTAGCTTCAAAAGTGGTTGGATAAAGTTACCTTTGTAGATTTCTTCTGTTTCAACCTCTAGGAAATTTACCAAGTGCTAACATAGTGGCGACTCCGCTGGGGAAAGAACTAAAAATTGATAATTTCACGTTTTCTTTTCCCTAAAAAGAAAGTTCAAATTTGAGAAGAAAGTAATGTTTAGAGGTTGATTAATCTTTGTACATATTATTTTCGGACTCACAAAACATAAAACTAAAAGCTATATATATATATATATATAACTAAAAAGAATTCTGGCTCCCAAGAAAGTTCATACTCGATCTCATCCCGACCCAGAACCTGTGATAGTGATAGATAACCCCAAAAATTTGCTCAGGAAAAAGACCTTAGCTGAAGGTTCAATGAGTCATATTCCCCTTCATAAGTCCCTGTCCTTTTCAGGGAAACCTGTTATCTCTCAAAACCCTGATCTTAATACCTTTCCACAGCAAAGCCTGGTTAGAACACGGTCCGACAGTTTTGTGACTGGAATCATCTTTGACCTAACTGTTTTGCAACCTCGAACCCCTAGAGTTCTGTCTCCCACGACTAAACCACAAATCACTCCCTCAGTACAATCCAGTCCCTCCTCGTCCTCGTCTTCAGTCGCTACCTTGTCGATCATCCAGGTTGTCACCCCACCTCCTCCACCCAACATGGCAGCTCAATATGATCCTTTGGTGTTGGCTGCACCGCTACATGCCATGCCCCAAGACTATCAAACAAGACTTCCACAGTTTGATGAAATAGGACCATTAAATGCCCAACAACATGTTGACAAAATGAATGATTATTTTGACCTGCAAGAAGTTGACGAGGATGACGTTTAAATGAGATTGTTTGTCCAAAGTTTGACAGGTGACATCAAGAAATGGTACAAAGATTTACCTGCCGCCTCAGTCCCTGACCTTGTCGTGTTCCAAAGGATTTTTCTTGACAGATGGGAGGTAAAGAAAAACCCTCTCCAAATATTGTCAGAATACGAGAATATAAGAAGAAATCAAGGTGAGATGGTACAATATTACTGCACCCATTTCAATAACCTGTACAATGCAATTCCAGTCGAAATCAAACCTCCACAGGGCCTGGCGTTGATAAAATTCCCTGATGGTTTTGATGTTGATATGTCATACCAACTAAGAGAAAGAAATTCTACCACCTTGGCAGACATGCATACAAGTGCTATAAGTGTGGAGGCCAATCTATTGGCAAAAAGGGCACGTCAGAGGTCAGAAAGGAGAGTCACGATCAAAGAAGAACCTTCCACGTCGAACTCAGATTTCAAATTGGATTCTTTGGCCAGAGAAGTGGAAAGAATGATGGAAAGACTTACTGTGTCGGACATAAATCCTCCGAGAGAAAACCCACCAGCTCCCCAGGTTCGGAACCCTAACTTTAGGAGAAACCCTCCTCAAATCAAACAAAGAGATCCTAGGGATCAAAGAGAGCAGAGGGGTCCAGATCAGCAAATCAGACCTCCCCTACAAGAAAACTATGCTGATGAAGGGGAGGAAGTGATTGAGGAATTGGAGGACACTCACATCAATCTCATGGGCATTCACGACAACGAAGCTATTTTCCTTACCCAGGAAGAGCAAGAACTCTTTCTTCTCAATCAAACAAAAGTAAGTGAAGAAGCTAAAGATGCAGAACAACAGGCCTTCGAAAATTCTATTTTGGAGGTACACCGAAAGTGCAATATGCGGAGTAAAAAGACAGAAGGGAATTCCCCAAAAAAGACCACTGAAACAAAGTAGTCGAAACCAAGAAGACCTCTGAGCCATCTGCTGAGAAGATTTCTGAGAAGGGTACTGCTGAGAAGATTCCTGAGAAGAGTAATGTCAATGCTCCCATGAAGAAAATCCTTACCATTCTAAAAAGGCCCTCACAGCCCGAGGTTTCACCTATTAATCCACCGAGTAATTCTGAGTAGAAGAATATGGTGGACAAACTAGAATTGATCAGCCAAGGCAGAGCCCCTACACATTTCAGCCTCGAGGGGGAATTGGCCAAAGTAAAAATTCCCATCCCACTTCCGTAGTTGATTAACAAAGACGGTTATCGTTCACAGGTGATTAAAGCACCGGCCATTGAACCTGACATAGGCACGAAAGCCTTAACCATTGGATCAACAAATCATTCAGACACTGTGAACCTTACTGATGATCAACCCGAGCTTCTCTTTGGACCTGAAGTAGATGGTCGAGATGATACTGGTGAAGTCACTCCTTTTTACATCAGTCTAAACATACATGACTTGATCTTGCATAATTCTATGTTGGATTCAGGTGCCTCCCACAATCTGATGCCTAAAGCAGTAATGGAGAAACTGGGACTGGAGGTCACCAGACCTTACAAGGATTTACACTCATTCGACTCCAATAAGGTTAGATGCATTGGTTTGATCAAGGACCTGTGTATCACGCTGGTCCAGATTCCTGCAAAGAGAATGGTCATGGATGTGGTAGTTGCAGACATCCCTCCGAAGTATGGAATGTTTCTCTCCCGGTCTTGGGGGGCTAAGTTGAGAGGCACCCTGCAGCTAGATATGTCTTATGCCACTATCCCAATTTTCAGACAACAAAGAAGGCTATACAGAGAAACATTGATGAAGTAAATGGTCAGTAGCCAAGAAAAACCGCACAACTATCCTCTTTACTTGGCACATTCTGACCTGGATTCTTTTATCCTGTATAACGATGGTGACACGGAAGAACAAGACATTCAGTTGTGGGAGGATACATCTAGCCAGGACGGAGGCCCAAAAATCATCGAGGTCGAAAGGAAGAAAAATGTAATAACTGAAGAATTACTGGTAGACTTCTGGAGCATGGATTTTGACGGAGCAGTGAGCAAAGAAGGAGCTGGAGCAGGAGTTTGGCTGCATAACCACAGAAACAGGTATTCAGAAAACCATTCTTACAAATTAAATTTCCAATGTACTAACAATATTGTTGAGTATGAAGCCTTGATGCTCGGCTTGAAACTTTTGAAAAGGGTTGGTGCTAAACAGATTATGGTGAGAGGTGACTCTGAGTTGATAATTAAGCAGATAAAAGGTGAGTATGCTGCGAAACACCCACGTCTTAGAGATTATAGGAATGTTGTTCTTGACTCCTTGAGATGTTTCACTGAAGTCGACTTCCAGGCAATGCCGAGGGGACAAAACATTCTGGCAGACGGATTGGCTACATCAGCAGCCACCTGTAAGATTCATTTCCGCTTGACCCACCCGTACACGGTAGAAGTGAAGTGTCGACCAACTGTTCCTGACAACATCAGGTATTGGCAAGTTTTTGGTAATGATGATCAGATTGAGGACTTTCTGCAATGTAAAAATTATTTTGAATGTACAAATATAGATTTAGAGAGCGAAGATGAAAATGTAAATAGATCTGATTTTGAAATTGATAGTGTAAATAGCATCGATTCAGGAGAATTAGGAGACGACGAAATGGACGCTAATGTTTTACAGTTGAAAAGAAATGTTTTTCCTAGAGGTCTAGTTCCTTTAGAGGACTTGTTTGACTTTAACGACGTAGCCAAAAAACCGAAAACCGAAGCCCATGGACAAGAGGTAGAAGACTGTAATATAGGGACTGAAGAGAAACCTAGGATAGTCAAACTATCTAAATCATTACCCCCGGAGAAAAAACTCAAATACATTGAGTTGTTCAAAGAATATTCAGATGTCTTTGCCTAGGGCTATGAATATTTGAAAGCCTATGATACCAGCATTATACAACACAAGATTCCAATAAAAGAAGACCAAAAACTGTTTAGGCAGAAACTTAGGAGGATAAATCCCAAGTTTCTCCCTCTGATAGAAAAGGAAATCAAAAAAATGTATGATGCCAAAATCATAGTTCCATTGCGCTTTTCCAAATGGGTCTCTAATTTGGTCCCTACACATAAGAAAACTGGGGAAATCAGACTCTGCATAGATTTCTGAAATCTGAATAAAGTCTCCCTGAAGGATAATTACCCCTTGTCAAAAATGGACCACATCCTGCAAAGGATGGTTGGGTCTAGTCGAATTTCTCTGCTGGACGGTTTCTCGGGTTACAATCAGGTCTAGTTCACCCATACGACCAAGACAAAACCGCTTTCACCACACCTTGGGGCACTTTCATGTATGTGAAAATTCCTTTTGGTATGATGAACGCAGGAGCCACATTCGAAAGGGCGATGGATATCGCTTTCATGGAAGAATCGGGTAAGTTTATTGTCATCTATTTAGATGATGTAATTGTGTTTTCCTGATCTGATGACGAACACCTAAGACACCTCAGACGAGTCTTTGAGAAATGTAGAAGGTTTTGGATTTATTTAAATCCTAAGAAGAGTCTTTTTGGGTTAGAGGAAGGCAAACCGCTGGGACACATCATCTCCAAAGATGGAATCAAAATAGACCCCAGCAGAATCGAGGCCATACAAAAATTAGAACACCCAAGAAACCTCAAAGAACTATAGTATTTTATCGGAAGAATTAACTTTCTACGAAGATTCATTCCCAATCTGGAAAAACTCCTCAGAAACATTACAAACATGCTTAAAAATGACGTAAAACTAAAATGGGACTCCGAGTCCAGACAGTCTTTCGAACAAGTCAAACAAGCACTCACAGAAGCCCCTGTTTTGATCAGTCCCAATTTTACTAAAGATTTCTATCTCTTTTCTTTTGCTTCTGAACATGCTATAGCAATGATGTTACTGCAAAAGAACAGCGAAGGGTATGAACAACCCATAGCTTTCTTTAGCAAAGCGTTAAGGGACGCTTCTCTGAATTACAAGATAATAGAGAAACAAGCTTTTGCTTTGGCAAAATCCATAAAATACTTTAGGGTCTACATTCTCCATTCCCACACCATAGCTTATGTTTCGAATGTGGTAGTTAAGGACATTTTGACACAGGACAATCCAGATGGAAGAAGGGGAAAATGGATTACTTTCATTTTAGAATACGATATAGAGATTAAGCCCACGAAACTAATCAAAGGTCAAGGCGTTGCTAAATTAATGGCTGAATCTAACTTCCATGCTCTTGACATTAATTTTATATATGTGGCAGATGAACAGGGCGGTGACTCCAAACATGAGAGAGGTATTTCTCAACTCTCCATGGTACGCGGACCTTATATTCATTTTGCAAAATCTACAAGCTCCCCCTGGTTTGACTAAGACTAAAGCTAGATTTTTAAAGTTGAAAGCCTTAAAATTCTATATTCTAGAAGGAAATTTGTATTGGAAAGATCCTGGAGGCATTCTGTTAAACTGTTTATTGAAAGATGAAGATGATAAAGTGTTACAAGAGTTTCATGCAGGAGAATGTGGTGGCCATCTGAACTGGAAAGTCACAGCCAACAAAATACTCAGAGCTAGATTTTATTGGCCCACCCTGTTCGTCGATGTACATCAGAAGGTAACAACATGTCACCAATGTCAATTGTTTGAAGGCAAAAGGAAACTCCTTCCTTTACCTCTGAAACTGATCTCAGTTGAGGCCCCTTTACAGCAATGGGGGCTCGACTTCATTGGAGAAATACACCCCCCGTCTTCAGGCCAGCATCGGTGGATTCTCACTGCCATCGATTATTTTACCAAATGGATCGAAGCAGTACCAAGCAGGCAAGCCACTGACTCTGTTTATAAAATTACTTGAAAATAATATTTTGTCTCGCTTCGGATGTCCTAGAAAGATTATAACTGACAATGTAGTTGCCTTTCGGTCAAATAAGATTATAGATTTCTGCAATCAATATCACGTTAGTTTGGGGCATTCCACAACCTACTACCCTCAGGGGAACGGGCTCGCGGAATCTTCAAATAAAACCTTGGTAAATATCATCAAGAAAACATTGCAGGAAAACAAGAAATCATGGCACAACAAGTTGGTGTTTGTGTTATGGGCTGATAGACTGACCACCAAAAGGTCAATCGGTATGTCACCATACCAGCTGGTCTATGGAACATAGGCAGTTTTCCCCACTTCTTTGGGAGTTCCTGTCATGAAGTTGCTTCAAGATGTACAAGCTGAGCCAAATGACTCACAGAGAAGGATCAACCAGATGATCCATTTGCAGCAGTCCATGGAGGAAGTTTTCAACAAGACTCAGGTAATCCAAGAAAACATCAAGAAGATCTTTGACAAACAAATCAAGGAAGATGATTTTGAGATAGGAGATTTGGTGCTGAGATGGGACGCCCGAAACGAAGACAAGGGAAAGCATGGAAAATTTGACAGTATGTGGACAGGACCATACATGATCCAAGATTTCAGGGGAAACAATGATTTCTTGTTAAACAACGTTGATGAGTCAGATCTGCCAGGAGGACCTATGAATGGTAGAATGCTGAAACATTATGTGCCACCTCAGTAGAAGATTCAAGTTTTCACTCTCCATTGTACATACCATTTTAATTTTCATTTTTCACTTGCATTTTCCAAGTGAAGAACATTAGTCAGTTGGTTGAAGCCCGAAGAGAAGGCCCTAAGCTGTTGACCACTGTTTTTCCATTTTTTCAGAATAAAGCCAACGAAGGCTACTAGACAGAAATTTTCAGAATGATAGGAAACAGGATTCTTGGCACTTCACAAGGCAAGTACCATCCCCAGGTGGAGCCACTGTTATCACCCTATAAATTTTAGGAATCAACTGGTGACTGGGATATTATTTGTCTCTAGTGTTTTTGTTGACAAATGATTTTTCATTCTGCAAATAATTTGAAAAAAAAAATNAAAGAGGGCATAAAATAATTGCAATAAAAGCCCCATGCAATAATAGTAACTTGGTCCATACCTTTCAAGCATGGCCAAGTTCTCTTTAAATTTTATGTTGATAGTAAATGATTTGGCTAAATAGTTTAATCTTAGCCAAAGTGTCTAGGTTAGATTAGTGAATAATCTGGCCAGACTGTCTAATCTTGGCCAGATAGCGCCAGGGTAGAGTAAATGTTTAACCCAACAGTTTAATCTAGGTTAAATGTCATAGGAAGATAGGTTAGTATGTAGGCTATTTTCTTTATTGTTTCATTCCAATAAAACCAGCTTGATGTAAAAATGTCGTACCATGTCTCAAAAGCCTAAAAGATAGTTTGGTCGAAGCCCCTTGGTGGTGTCTATTTGAAAATTTGGGGAAAAAAACCCATAAAATGAATTTATCCTAAGTTTTCCCTAGCGCATGTGTTCTCCGCTCCCCATTTTATGCTCCCTGCACATTTTGACGGTCCTGATCATGGCACCCAGATCTACGGTGCACAGAGCATTCCAGACCCCCCCGACCGTTCTGCTTTTAGCTAGGGGGGGTGGTCCGGAATCGCTGATAACATTTGCACACATATGGACGACCCAGGGATGAGCGCTTAAATCAACGGTCCATATTCGATTATAGACCCCCCCGTTCATTCTGACTTTAATGGAGGGGGGGGTCCGGAATCAGTGATAAAGAGTGCGCTTGGATCTACGGCTCAGAAACAGGCGGGCAGATCAATGGCCCACAATGGATTTTGGACCCCTCCGGATGATCTACTTTTAACCGAGGGGGGGGGGGTCCGGAGTGGTTATCTCCCTCTGGCAAGCCCCTTATCATGTGTGGCATAAATCTATTGGTCCCGAAGTCCCGTCACCATATGTCATCTGACAGACCCCCGTCACTTATGGACGTCATCTTCCACTGGTTCCACTTGTTCCACTTGTTCCTGAGTTATGTCCCATCCCATAACTGTTGTCAGTCCCCTACCCCCTTTCACTCATGACCAACCCCTTATTATGCCTTTTACCTCCAATCCCTAGCCGCCACATCACTCGTTCATATTTTTCAGCCACCGTCACCTGCCATCTCATCTCCAAGTGGCTCGTTGTCCATTTATTACTGGATAACCTATCCGTTATCCAGATGACCTATCTCCCGCGCCCGACCGACCCCATTTTAAATAAAACTACCGTTATTTTGCCTACTTTCTCTATTCACCCGTCGCACCAGAGAAACTCATAGCTTACTCCTCCATTACGTTTCGTCGCCCTCATCCATAGTCAGTTGACCCCACTAACTTTGTGTTTAATGCAGGTACTGTTGCAGAAATGGTGCCAAATCCCAGACAAGCAGAAGGAGAGGAGAATCTGTTTCTTCCGCCTCCTGTCGACCTGGACAAGATCCCACTGGTCAACAAAGATAAATTAATCGCAGATACCAAATGCGATTTTTATTTATCAGACCTCCAGTCATGGCTTAGGGAAGTGTTCCTGGACCAGGGTGATGAAATTAGACTCTGGGAGTCTAATTTACCCCTTTACCTTTTTCCCCAGATCCACCATTTTCCCGAGTTCGCGCTTAAATGTCAGGCTCACTATATTCCTGAACAAAGAGCCGTCATCTCCTCATCTGGAGACACCCTATTCCTCATGATGGCCAAAGACATAGACCAGATGATGAAAATTCCCCGTGCCGACTCCGCGTCTCCTTTCAACCTGGAAATCCTTACAGAGTTGTATCAGAAGATGACTTTTCCCCAGAGAGCTCAAATATTCTAGTTTTTCCTTCCCACCTCCGCTCAATTCCCTTCCACAAATCCCCCTTACCCGTCATCCATGTTCTCCACTAACGGAAACCAGCTCATTTCTTCCCTTTGTGCTTTGCTAGGGTACTATTCCGACCAGTGGGTAGATGAGCCCATCTTGGGTTTTCTATCCATTTTCTCCACTGATTAAAAGCCCACCACCCAGTTTGATTTCAGCACCTTCTTGGAAGACAATATTCATGAACAGTTCATGAATTTTAGAATGGAAGGCATGTTCAGATACTCGTCTATACTGGCCTACATGTTTGTTTTCTTTCAAGTAGATAAATTTAGTTTTTCCATGCAGAAGATGGACGCAGATGGAAGACCTCAGGCAGTCACATTATGGACCTCTTTGCCGAAGCATAACTCCACAGAGTATAGCTTCAAGGCATTCATCAATCTATTCTACCACCCTATGGTAAGCATGTTGAGTGGCAGGCCCGAGCCTCGAATAAATGATGAAGTCCAGGGAATCCTGCATCTCTCGGACAACACAAAGACTAGGGATTGGTACTTGTATCAAAACCACACTGAGATCAAAGTATTCGGGTGCTAGTTGGCACCCTACAATCTACACAAGTATGTTCCAGTAAGAATCTTTGCGTTAGAGTATATAAGACAGATCAGGAATTCATATGACATCCATTTTGTATCCTTGAAGAAAAAGCAACAACTTAGAATCAAGGGGCAGATTGGCTCCTTCATCTGCAACAATCGTGGCACCGGAGAAGAAGCGGATCGGATGTTGAGAGAGATGAAGTTTTTATTAAGCTTCCCATGGCATTATTATCCTTGCGGGATCATCTCAGAAATGCGGGTGAAAAACAAAAACATCCCGTACGTTCACGAAGCTAAGCCCGAAATTGAGAAATTCACCAATCAAACTATGTGGGTGCCTAACACCTTGGTCAAAGTGGAACAACAGGTTCCCTCGACCACTGTGTCACCAATCACCATGCCACAGGTCCCTAAGGAAAAAAGGCCTCGACAAGAGTTATCTCTGCCTGTCATGGAGGTATCGTCTGAAGAGTTCCAATTGCACACTAAGAGGCCTAAGACAATTTCAGTTCCTGGTCCAACTGGAGAAAAAGAAATCTCTCCTACCACAGTGACTAAGTCTGTGATTCCACCCTTGGGTTCAAGCCTTCATAAGGACATCACCCTAGTAGTACCGAAGAAATCCACATACTCCCCACTGGACACTCAGCCAGGCAAGACTGGGCCCAAGTTGAGCATTTTCGAGAAGTACGAGCTGATTAAGAAAAATAATCAGACCCTTACCAGCAGTACTTACGCTCAGTTTCGGAAGTAGATGTTGACTGCGCAACATAGGCTGCTATATTCATTTGACACAGAAAAGGGCAGGATGCACATGGCCTTCCTCGAGGCACAGGTACCAGACCCCAAGGTGATCACAGACTACAAGAGGGCCACCTTTGAATTCCAGACAAAGGACGTGCACCCAGCAGATCAAATGGATCTACACAAACAGACAGGAGAAATGGTGTTCCATACATTGGCACATGCTTCTGCTTCTACAGAAAATTTACAGGTACCACTGAACAATGCTCAGACACAACTCAAGTTGGAGAAGATATTGTCCTTTGCAAAGGACAATAGAATCAATACTTTGGAGGAGTTGGTCCTCAAGATCGGCTATGATCCTTCCAATGTCGAAGCTGTAGAAGAGATGATAAAGAAGAAGAATCCAGACATCACCTCCTTGAGGAAACAACTGAATCTGCCACCCACAGAGGACTCGCAGGTGAAGGAGATAGTAGAGAAAGAAGGCGAGAAGGATGAAATGCTCAAGATGCTCATGGAGTAGAACGCACAGCTCAAAGAAATGGAAGCTGACATGAAGAGATTATTAAAAGAGAAGGAGCATATGAAGCCAATGGAAGTCATTCCATTGAGTTCCATTTTGATTTCAGGAGCAAGCACAACAGCAGTGACAGCAGTCCCATCTGCAACCCCATTGACATCACAAGAGAGGACAGTCGAGCTTTCCCAATCCATGGAAAATATGAACCTGTAGGAGACAGAGATCAGCAGGCTTAAAAAGGAAGTTGAGAACCTCCAGGAACTCAAAACTTCCTTCCAGACCAGTCTCTCCAAGGAAAAGAAGGTAACAGAACAGCTCAAGTAGGAGTTACAACAGCTCTGAAAGCAAACAGTGGCAGGGAAGACTTTGGCCGAGGTCAAAGAGAATGTATGGATAGACATCACAAAGTCCATAAATGAGATATGGACCATGATCCAAATCATGTTTGAGCAGAATGAGTTGGTCCAGAGGAGAAAACAAGCTATTGAGAAGATCGAAGTAGAATTGGGGGAGATGCCAACACAGGCGAATGATATCATCAAGTTCCTCAATTCTAAGACCAGAGAAGAGCTAGAAGGCCTGAAGATCAAAGACAGAACAGAGACCATCCTTGAGGTCAAAAGAGTTTTGACCAAGAGAGGATTAATGCTTCAACTGGAAGAAAAGTTCAGATCATGGACCAGGGGGTACAAAGTTTCTTCAATAAGATTGAGGGTCTCCAAAAGAAAGGTCTACCTGGTCTGAAGGTTATTAATGATAAACTGATGACACTTCCATATTACAAGAAGAGATTGGTTAAGGTGTCTAAGGACAGTTCAAAGTTTTCTGGCATACAAGGGAGCATTACCGGAAAATCATTCTTGGATGCCCTTTAGTGGGACATTAGTATCCAGCACAAGATTCGATACATATTCCTCACCAAGCCTACATTTTCCAAGTATATAGAAATGGACGAAGTGTATCGAAGACAACTCAAAGTCACTCTGCCTAGTCATCTCAGATGGGAGGAACTTTGCAATATACTCGATTAGCAGATGAGCTGTCCAAGTCCAGTCACCTGTCCAGTCAGATGAGGTCGTGCAAAAGGCTTCATAAACAGTCTAACCAGAAATCAACGTGCAGTTACACCAAGTCATCAAGCAGTTCCTAGATTTAGGATATTTGTTAAATTAGTTAGGCTAAAAATAGAATTAGCATGTCTTGATCATTTATGACAGGAACGTTTTTAATTTGAGTTATAAATACTTCACCTTTTGAAGTATTGGGGGTTGTTGATCTTCACACCCTGACGCTATTCAGACTGTACTATTTTTGAAGAGATCTTCCATTAATAAAAAGGAGTCACTTTTACAGGATTCTTGTGTGTATTCACTGGTCATGTTTACTCTCTAAGTTGAATGTTATTATTTCTTTGTGATCATTTTGTTTTCTAATTCTAATCCTTAAGAGTAACGAATGTTGCAGGATTTATCTCGTATACCCTGTTTCTGACTCGAAAGATTTTAGTGTTTATCTTCTAGTGTTTTCAATTAAGAAATTATTAACTGCTTCTTAGTTGAAATTATCTTTCTCATCTTTTCTTCTGTCCATCATCTAAGCTACTAAAAGATCCAGTGAGTATATTATCTCACCCTGTGGAAGTCTTCCTTCACATTTCTGGTTGTATTTCATATTTATTAAAACACAGACCCCATATCCCAATGGATGTGTAGACTGTCTCAACCAATTAAAAAAATACTTTGACAACAAAACCTACCTATTTCTTTACCTAGCCTAATATCTAAAATTGGAAACATAGCTAAACCATATAGAGAGATCCCTCTCTGAAGTTGGAAGGGATCGATCCCAGCTTCAAAAGTGATTGGATAAAGTTACCTTTGTATATTTCTTCTGTTTCAACCTCTAGGAAATTTACCGAGTGCTAACAAAAAGGAATTGAGTTCCCACGTTAAGCACTTTCTGTCTTAGAGTTAAGGGTCTAGCTCTTTGAGGCAATCTACCTGTCTGCAGGGAGATTTTCCTACAACAGAAACTGGCGACTCTGCTGGGGATCGAATCAGAACTTTCTTAGTTTTGTCTTTCCTCATAGAACTTGACTTACCTGATTGTTTTCAGACCTTGTTCACCCCATTTATCTGATTTCATTTGCTGATTGATTCTTTATCCCATCACACTCAGCCTGATTGTCAAAATTTGACTGAATTTTGGGTTTTTTGGACTTTTTCCTCATCTTTAGGAATCCAGCGCTCCTCTGCCTTGTTAGCAGAGTGCCAACGCTCCCTTAAGCTGTTGAACAAAGCGTTATAATGCTCTAGTGGCCCTTATACCAGAGCGCTAGCCTTTTTTGCCCAAAAACTCTTCAAAAATTGCAATTTTGAGGATCAAAACCTTGTTTTTTGACTTGTTGAGTTGTTTTGTGATTCAATCATTCTTCCTTTGACCTTTGACATGCCTCATCTTGAGAATTAAACACCTTATTGTTCATATTTTATGCCCTTCTTCATTATTTTTGAGTTTTTGCTGTCGAGAGCTTGAAATCGATCTGTTGCTTTCTTCTCTCCTATCCAACCGAGCAAGAACTCTAGTGAAGGACATTAGAAGTCTGTAACTCTTCTCATTTGGTTCTTTGAGGTCATCGGATCCAATCTCTTTCTCCTTCCTTTTTCATTTTTGGTTTTCTTTCTCTTGTTTGATTGTAAAAGGGTGTGTTGTTTGTGCGAAATCTGCGTTTTCTTGTTTGAATCTCCTTGATCTGGAAGGGTAGTTGGCAGGAGAAATTTTGCATTGAATTGATTATCACATACAAATGACAAAAATTACATATTAATGATTAGTTTGCATATTAGTTTGCATTTCTGAAATGTTGTAGCATCATATTGGATTTGATTGAGAACAAAATTGATTGAGGGCATTCCTTATCAAGTGTTTGATCGTGAAAATGACTCTTCCTCTTTCCCTTAAATAGGTATTCATTGAAAAGAAAT
>ML804002.1:72574-87265 GCA_009831015.1 Picea engelmannii | reverse complement strand
ATCAACGCTTAACTAAAATTTATCATACTTTTTACATCTTTGTTAGCAAACCTACATTAGTTTAAGGTGTAGGGATTTGGAATAGGTTGAAAGGATAACTTTCCAAAGCTATCAAACAAACTTAGTATCTTGCGGTAGGGAGAATTAAATCCAATTGTCGTATTAGTCTGCCTGGGATCCCCCTCTCACACAGGGGTTATGCACGAGGTCGCATTCGGGTGAGTTACGAAGATTATCCCTCCGTGGTTCAACTGTTTGTAGTGGTCGGATCGTATATTGGGGGTCACTGGAAGGTATACCCACAATGTTGAGTGGAAGACTTTCAAGTTGATTTTGTACTTGTTATCCTGCCCATACGTTTTGATTGGACTGTCTACTATACCCGCCCAGGGGCTGACTACGAGTTGGTGACCTTAGTAGCCGCAATCTTTAGGGTCTCACACAAGGTGACGGTGAAGGGAAGTCTCACTGTACCTGGAACAAACGTTGGTCAAACTCACTCAGGCTCCTTGGAGGGTAAATCCACAATTACTGCATGGAAGCTTACACCAAGGCATAAGTCCGTTAAGCAGGTCGCCAACATAACTGATCCACCCACTCTATCCCTGCCCCTTCCTATTTTGATCTCGCAACGTTGGATTTCATCACCAACTAGTGGTTTCATCATAGGAAGGTTTGTTTGATTCATTGCTTCTTAGATTCGTAGTGTGTGTTGTTTGTTTTACTTAGTAGACCTTAGGTCGAGTCAGTGATAATGGCATCGAATCCTGGGAGTACCAATGGAGGAACCCTTTCTCCTGGGGAACCTTATACCTTTTCTTTGTTTGGAAACTTTGGTCCTCCATATGTTTCCACACTGAGTCTTCCAGGACTCACTATTGGATTACCAGTTTGGTTGTTCCCCACTACGGTGTTCTCGAATCCTCCCAATGTTTCAGTTGCACCTAATACTTTACATTTCGGTACACCACCCACACATCAACCTCACGTCGAATTTTCACCAACTTCACCCATTAAGTCTCCTTCCATTTCTCCTTCTTGGCCTAGTGAAAGCTGTAAAGAAAGTAGCCAGGTTGATCAGAAGAAGAAGAACCTGAAATGGACAAAGGCCCCAACAACATCAAATGTTGGCTCTGAGAAACTAGTTACTGTCAATAGTACTTGGAGTGTTGATGAGGTCAACAAGATTAAAATGAAGAATACAAAACCCAAATTCCCTTGCAGTCTTTGTAAGGGTGACCATTTTCTGAGGGATTGCCCTGGTCTTACCCAGGTCTTAGAAATGTGATCCTCCACGTCATTGGCCTCTTTGGGTCATGTCGATGATACCCCATCAACTAGTGATGTTTAGGTTGGTAAGAAGAAGAAAATTGTCAAGTTCCCTTTCATGTTATGTAAAGGTAATCATTACTCTCACCTTTGTCCTCGCATGGACAAGGCTTCTTCTCTTTTGGAAAAACTTCAACTTCCAAAAGGTTATCGTAAAATTTCACCCGACCCATCATTGGTTGATGGACTGGTCAATCCAGTTCCATCCCCTGTCAGTCCGGTTGATCAGGTGGTCAATCTAGTTTCCTCCTTGATTGAACCACGAACCCAAGTAGCTGATCCAGTTTTGTCACTGATCAGCCCCACTCTTCATCAAAAGAGTGACACCAAAGCGTTCGATCCGTTTCCACCCGTTGAACCCATTCTTCCCTTGAGGAATACTGAAGTGACTAATATAGCTCCTTCCTCGATCAGTAACACTCTTCCTCTGAAGAGTGCCAAAGTGGTCAATCCAGTCTTGCCATCAGTCGATCCCATTCCTCCATTAAGGATTGTCAAAGTGACTGATCCAGTCCCTTCCGCGGTCAGTTCCACTCTTCCTCTGAAGAGTGCTAAAGTGGTCTATCCAAGTCCACCTTTGGTTGATCCGATCCAATCATCGGTCAATCCTACTCTTATTCTAGAGATTAAACCCGATACTACCCATTTTTTTCTCGTTAATACGAACTCTACCGTACTGGGGGGCATTCCTCCTTCTCCTAAGAAACCCCCTCCAAGTAATGAGACCATCCTTTTTGATTGGGGTGTGCTAACTAGAACTCGTCTTCCCTCTCACATTCCTTTCCATATTACAGTACAGGTTCATGGTTGGGACGTTCCTCAAACATTGATTAACGAAGGTGCGTCCGTTAGTATTTTTTCTTCTGTTGCTTGGTACGCTTTGGGTTGTCTGCAACTTGCACCGGTTACACATAATCTGTTAGCTTTTAACGGAAGAACTAGTCAACCTTTATGGATCCTTCCTCAGTTTCCTGTAACTTTGGGAGGGAAAATTGTCTTTATCGATGTCATGGTAGTCCAAGACCCCTTGGATTTCTCTTTACTCCTTGGGCAGGATTATGTGTATGCTATGAAAGATCTTGTATCCACCCTTTTCCATGTGATATCTTTCCCTCATGATGGAAGAATTGTGACTATTGATCAACTTTCATTCATCGGCCCCGACTGGGTTACCTCCCTAAGTGGTTCTTATATGAAGATAGTATCACCCCCACTACATGTCAATTATGTGGCGTTGTCTCCCATGACCTCAACTTTCGACGATTTGGATCCGGTAGTTGACATGGTGATCTCTTTAGTAGGGTTATTGGAGCTCGATCTCCTTACCCATGTCACGACCCTCGATATGTGCTCCTTCCAGAGTGATTGTCTTCCATCCGACAAAGATCTCTTGGAAGCCATGACCGAGTTTTTTCCATTGACATGGTACCCTTCCAGAGAATTATCCTCTTGGAAGCCATGATCCGGACGAAACCATGAGCATATTTTCTCTTCTCCATGGCAAGCTCATTAAAAAATGAAATAGAGGCTTTGAGCATAGTTTTCTTCTCTGTAGCAAGCTTGTTAAAAAATGAAACAACAATCTGGGGATCGAACCTGGAAACTTGAGCATAGTTCTTTTCCTGTGTCAAGCTCGTTAAAAAATGAAACAATGACCTCTCCCTTCAAGTTGATTCTTTCGCCAGATCTCGTAGATGTCGAGTCGAGTCTTTCGTTAGGTCTCATTTTTGAACCTTCATTTCATCCACCTGTATCCTTTTTCTCCATCTAGCACAGAAATTGGTGACAACCTCAAATTTAGTGAATGAATTGAAGCTTGGGGGGCATGTCTCCAGCCTTTGATGATCATTCTGGAGTCAAGTCACTAGCTTTCAAGATGGGGCCAGAGTACCGAGCTTAGTCTTTGTTCTTTCTCATGCTTGTAAATACATGAGAATGCAACTGGGTAAACGTTTATCTCTTTTTCGGACCCGTACGGATACACGAACACACGAAAAAGGAACCCCCCTGGAGTCATAGTTAAACTTTTTTCAGACTCTCTAAATATGAAAAGATTGTCGAGTGACCTTGCTTCCTTTCACACTCGTTAAAAGATCAGAAAGGGTGTCTTTCGAGCAATAGGTTATCTCTTTTTTGGTTTCATTAGACTACTATAAGAAAAAGGAATTGAGAGAGTTCTCTTTTAAGTGTTTTTCCAAACTCTATAATCATGAAAAACCTTCGAGTTTTCTGTCTTTGGACTCGCTAAAACAAACATCGACAAGCCCATATTGGACCGAACCCTTACTTATTCCAGTTTGTTAAACAAAGGAAGAGGAACTTATCGAAGGTGAGTTATATAGAGCATGTGTTATCCTCCTCGAGCTCATTAAATCAAAAAGAGGTACTCGTCTATCTGGATGGGGGAAAATTTGAAAGGAGCAAGCCAAGCAGTCTCTTGAGAACATTATCTAGCAATTCTCAGAGTCACCCTTGAACATGGCACTTTGTCATTTGCACATATCATAATTCGTTGAACCTTTGCACTGAGCCAATCCTCTAAGTTTCTTTCACTCCTTTGGGTCGCCTGACGTAAGTCACATCATCCACTGCATCATCAAGTTTTGGTCCATGTCATGTTTCTGTTGTTGTGCCTCAGTGTTCAAGGGAAGTATCCACCTCTAGAGTCAACCATCAAAAATATCTTGTCTCAATACCCGTGTCAGTCCATGTTCATTTGATCTACCAATTACATCTGTATGTTTGTTTCGTGTCATTGATGGGGGATACATCAAGGCCCTCCTTCAACGAGTCTATTCCTATCGACTTCAACACATTATCCAGGAATTAGACTTAGAAACCAGTTAGTACTTTGGGACCTGCATGCCTCAATGGCAGGCCTCCTCACATTCGACAGTAGGTTTACATCATTGACGTCTGATCGGATGATTCCATGGATGTTCAACTCCATCTCATCCATTGACATTCGTTGGAATGTACTAGGGTACCTTGGGAATCGTTGACATTAATGGTGATCTCCCTCGCGCTTGTTAACGGTTTACATAATTGACTGGTAATCAAGTGCTTTCTGCCATGTTCGACATCAGGACATCTATTCACATGGTTAGATTCGTACTACATCAGGATCGGTAAGAAGACCCTGGGTTGAGTGATCACTTTGATATGTACTTCGCCCAGGTTGTGATGGAGTTTCTCTTGAACAATGACACATATATTGTTACATAGATCCACTTTGTATTGGTCGTGGCTATGTCTTGTCATCTCATAGATCCACTGTGTATTCTTCGTGGCTACGATCAGTTCATGTCATAAGATTATAGATCCGCAGTGTATTTTCAATGGCTATACCTTTTTATCAATACAATTATGGATCCGCAGTTTATTTTATGGCGGCCATATCTTACAAGTCTTGATCACCCAAGCATAGGTATGCCTGCCTTGGGTTTGAAACATGTCATAATATTTGTTGGATGTCTGTGTGTAGCTTTTGTTAGGTTCTCTGCGTCTATACCCTTGCTTGAAAGTCTACAAAGCATTTCAGTTATCAGTTCATGTCTTATAACTTCATACTTTGGGGAGCAATCTGTTACACATCAAAAATACTCACTTTGATAGTGTCGCAAGTGTCGTCATTACAAAGGTCGCAAGTGTCGCATTTTGCTCACAAGGTCGTAAGTGTCGCATGTTGCTCACAAGTGTCGCAAGAAAGCATACTGCCATGATGCCTATGTCGTGCCTACAATGACATGAGAAGAACACTTGAAACACTCGAAGAGGAGAAATGAGTCATTAGGCTTGCAAACCTTTTGCCATCTGAAAACACCCAAAAAACTGAGTTTTGGAGGAGAGCGCTCCCCTATACCTCTTCTCGGAGCACCAACGCTCCCCCTTACACTGTCTGGTAGCATTATAAAGCTCCCCTATCCCTTTTGAGGGAGCGCTATGGATTTTGAAAGCATTGGCGCCCCCCTAAATCCTATTAGGGAGCGCTACAATGCTCTGATGGTCCTTTTAAGGGAGCGCTACCTATTTTGGGCAATGGTTAAGTTGTTGAGATGAAGGGGGGAAGGATCCTTTCATTCTTTGAAGGTAGTTGGATTCAAATCCCTAGTCCAGCCATGATCTTAGGGAAGATCCTCAACTAAAGGAGGAAAATCCTCAACTTCCCCAAGGATATCTAAAGTGGTTAAAGCCTCTCCAAGGCTATATAAGAAAGCTTTCGAATGGTGAAAGAGGACTGGAAAAAGGAGAATCACACCAAACTTATGATCTCATAAGTGGTGCTGGAACATAGATGATTTGGGAGAAAGCGACCTATGATCTCATAGGGAGCAATTAGTGAAGCTATCATCATTCGGATCGTGGATCTTTTGAGCAAGGGGTAGACAAGGAGGACTTGACAAAGCTGCTGCAATTCATCTATGCCTGTAAGCGATGTTTTGTCCTCATTAATATAATTTGATTGGTCTGTTTCTTTCTAGTTTGTGTCTGATCTTACATGAAATTATCATTGATAGATAGATCTGTTTTCAAGCTAATATCAATAGAGTAGGAACGATCGTACTCTGTTTGTCTACAAGACTCATCGAGGAGTGAGAGTTTGGAGCTCGACTCGGAGCGTGCAGGGACAAACGTTGATAAATAGGTTCTTCTGTTCTCCTTCCTTCTCATGTATTAGTTTGTATGGATTTGAAAGGAATTCAGTGTCCACGTTAAGCACTTTCTGTTTTAGAATTTACGGTCTAGCTCTTTGAGGCAATCTACCTGTCCGCAGGGATATTTTCCTACAACAGAAAGTGGCGACTCCACTGGGGATCGAATCAGAACTTTCTTAGTTTTGTATTTCCTCATAGACCTTCTCTTACCTGATTGTTTTTAGAACTTTTTCACCCCATTCATCTGATTGCATCTGCTGATTGATTCTTTATCCCATCACACTCAACCTGATTGTCAAAACTTGACTGAATTTTGGGTTTTTTGGACTTTTTTCTGAGCTTTAGGACTCCAGTGCTCCTCTGCCTTGTTAGCAGAGTGCCAATGCTCCCTTAAGATGCTGAGAATAGCTTTATAATGCTCTGGTGGCCCTTATACCAGAGCACCAGCCGTTTTTTCCCAAAAACTCTTCAAAAATTGCATTTTTGAGGATCAAAACCCTATTTTTTGACTTGCTGAGTTGTTTTGTGATTCAATCATTCTTCCTTTGACCTTTGACATGCTTCATCTTAATAAGTAAACACCTTATTGTTCATATTTTATGCCCTTATTCATTATTTTTGAGTTTTTGTTGTCGAGAGCTTGAAATCGATCCGCTGCTTTCTTCTCTCCTATCCAACTGAGCGAGAACTCTAGTGAAGGACATTAGAAGTCTGTAACTCTTCTCATTTGGTTCTTTGAGGTCATCGGATCCAATCTCTTTCTCCTTCCTTTTGCGTTTTTGATTTTCTTTCTCTTATTTGATTGCAAAAGGGTGTGTTGTTTGTGCGAAATCTTCGTTTTCTTGTCTGAATCTCCTTGATCTGGAAGGGTAGTTGGGAGGAGAAATTTTGCATTCAATTGATTATCACATACAAACGACAAAAAATACATCTTAATGATTAGTTTGCGTATTAGTTTGCATTTCTGAAATGTTGTAGCATCATATTGGATTTGATTGAGAACAAAATTGATTGAGGGCATTCCTTATCAAGTGTTTGATCGTGAAAATGACTCTTCGTCTTTCCCTTAAATAGGTATTCATTGAAAAGAAATGATTGCTTATCATATTTCATGCATATTTTTGGGAATTGAGTCATCATTCCATCAGTTTCACTTTCGTACACCCTCTGAGTAAACAACAGCCATTAAAATCAGCGCTTAACTAAAATTTATCAGACTTTTTACATCTTTGTTAGCAAACCTACATTAGTTTAAGGTGTAGGGATTTGGAATAGGTTGAAAGGATAAATTTCCAAAGCTATCAAACAAACTTAGTATCTTGCGGTAGGGAGAGTTAAATCCAATTGTCGTATTAGTCTTCCTGGGATCCCCCTCTCACACAGGGGTTATGCGTGAGGTAACATTCAGGTGAGTTACGGAGATTATCCCTCCATGGTTCAACTGTTTGTAGTGGTCGGATCGTAGATTGGGGGTCACTGGAAGGTATACCCATAATGTTGAGTGGAAGCCTTTCAAGTTGATTTCAGACTCGTTATCCTGCCCATATGATCCGATTGGACTGTCTACTGTACACGCCTAGGGGATGACTACGAGTTGGTGACCTTAGTAGCCACAATCTTTAGGGTCTCACACAAGGTGACGGTGAAGGGAATCCTCACTGTACCTGGAACAGACGTTGGTCAAAATCACTCGGGCTCCTTGGAGGGTAAATCCACAATTACTGCGTGGAAGCTTGCACCAAGGCGTAAGTCGGTTAAGCATGTCGCCAACGTAACTGATCCACCCTCTCTATCCCCGCCCCTTCCTATTTTGATCTCCCGACGTTGGATTTCATCACCAACTAGTGGTTTCATCGTAGGAAGGTTTGTTTGATTGATTGCTTCTTAGATTCGTAGCGTGTGTTGTTTGTTTTACTTAGTAGACCTTAGGCCGAGTCAGTGATAATGTCATTGAATCCTGGGAATACCAATGGAGGAAACCCTTCTCCTGGGGAAACTTATACCTTTTATTCGTTTGGAAAATTTGGTCCTCCATATGTTGCCACACTGAGTCTTCCAGGACTCACTATTGGATTACCAGTTTGGTTGTTCCCCACTCCGGTGATCCCAAATCCTCCCAATGTTTCAATTGCACCTAATACTTTACATTTCGGTACATCACCCACACATCAACCTCACATCGAATTTTCACCTCCTTCACCCATTAAGTCTCCTTCCATTTCTCCTTTTTCGCCTAGTGAAAGCTCTAAAGCAAGTAGCCAGGTTGATAAGAAGAAGAAGAAATGGAAAGAGAAGAAGAAGAAGAACCCGAAAAGGACAAAGGCCCCAACAACATCAGATGTTGGCTCTCAGAAACCAGTTACTGTCAATAGTACTAGGAGTGTTGATGAGGTCAACAAGATTAAAATGAAGAATCCAAAACCCAAATTCCCTTGCAGTCTTTGTAAGGGTGACCATTTTCTGAGGGATTGCCACGGTCTTACCCAGGTCTTAGAAATGTGGTCCTCCACATCATCGGCCTCTGTCGGTCATGTTGATGATACCCCGTCAACTAGTGATGTTCAGGTTGGTAAGAAGAAGAAAACTATCAAGTTCCCTTGCATGTTATGTAAAGGTAATCATTACTCTCACCTTTGTGCTCGCATGGATGAGGATTCTTCTCTTTTGGAAAAACTTCAACTTCCAAAAGGTTATCGTAAACTTTCCCCCAACCCATCATTGGTTGATGGACTGGTCAATCCGGTTCCATCCCCGGTTAGTCCGGTTGATCAGGTGGTCAATCTAGTTTCCTCCTCGATTGAACCGCGAACCCAAGTAGTCGATCCAGTTCCGTCACCGGTCAGCCCCGCTCTTCATCAAAAGAGTGACACCAAAGCGATCAATCCGTTTCCACCCGTCAACCCCATTCTTCCCTTGAGGAATGCTAAAGTGACTGATCCAGCCCCTCCTCGGTCAGTCCCACTCTTCCTCTAAAGAGTTCCAAAGTGGTTGATCCAGTCTTGCCATCAGTCGATCCCATTCCTCCATTAAGGAATGTCAAAGTGACTGATCCATTCCCTTCCTCGGTCAGTCCCACTCTTCCTATGAAGAGTGCTAAAGTGGTCTATCCAAGTCCACCTTTGGTTGATCCGATCCAATCATCGGTCGATCCTACTCTTCTTCTAGAGAGTAAACCCGATACTGCCCATGTTTCTCTCGTTAATACGAACTCTACCATACCAGGGGGCATTCCTCCTTCTCCTGCGAAACCCCCTCCAAGTAATGAGACCATCCTTTTTGATTGGGGTGTGATGACTAGACCTCATCTGCCCTCTCACATTTCTTTCCAGATTACAGTACAGGTTCGTGGTCGGGACATTCTTCAAATGTTGATAGACGAAGGTGTGTCCATTAGTATTTTGTCTTATGTTGCTTGGTACGCTTTGGGTTGTCCACAGCTTGCACCAGTTACACAGAATCTATTAGCTTTTAATAGAAGAACTAGTCAACCTTTAGGGATCCTTCCTCAATTTCCTATAACTTTTGGAGGGAAAACTGTCTTTATCGATGTCATGGTAGTCCGAGACCCCTTGGATTTCTCTTTACTCCTTGGGCGGGATTATGTGTATGCTATGAAAGCTCTTGCATCCACCCTTTTTCGTGTGATATCTTTCCCTCACGATGGAAGAATTGTGACTATTGATCAACTTTCATTCATTGGCCCCGACCGGGTTACCTCCCTAAGTGGTTCTTATATGCATACAGTATCACCCCCGCCGCATGTCAATTATGTGGCGTTGTCTCCCATGACCTCAACTTCCAACGATTTGGATCCGGTAGTTGACATGGTGATCTCTTCAGTAGGCTTATTGGAGCTCGATCTCCTTACCCCTGTCACGAACCTCGACATGTGTTCCTTCCAGAGTGATTGTCTTCCATCCGACAAAGATCTCTTGGAAGCCATGACCGAGTTTTGTCCATTGACATGGTACCCTTCCAGAGAATTGTCCTCTTGGAAGCCATGGTCTGGACGAAACCACAAGCATAGTTTCTCTTCTCTGTAGAAAGCTCATTAAAAAATGAAACATAGGCTTTGAGCATAGTTTTCTTCTCTGTAGCATGCTTGTTAAAAAATGAAACAACAATCTGGGGATCGAACCTGGAACCTTGAGCATAGTTCTTTTCCTGTGTCAAGCTCGTTAAAAAATGAAACAATCACCTCTCCCTTCAAGTTGAGTCTTTCGCCATATCTCGTAGATGTCGAGGCGAGTCTTTCATTAGGTCTCATTTTTTAACCTTCATTTCATCCACCTATATCCTTTTTCTCCATCTAGCACAGAAATTGGTGACAACCTCAAATTCAGTGAATGAATTGAATCTTGGGGGGCATGTCTCCAGCCTTTGATGATCATTTTGGAGTCAAGTCACTAGCTTTCAAGCTGGGGCTAGAGTACCGAGCTTAGTCTTTGTTCTTTCTCATGCTCGTAAATACATGAGAATGCAACTGGGTAAACTTTTATCTCTTTTTCGGACCCGTAAAGATACACGAACACACGAAAAAGGAACCCCCCTGGACTCATCTTTTAACTCTTTTCAGACTCTCTAAATAAGAAAAGATTGTCGAGTGACCTTGCTTCCTTTCACACTCGTTAAAAGGTCAGAAAGGGTGTCTTTCGAGCGATAGTTTATCTCTTTTTCGGTCTCATTAGACTACTGTACGAAAAAGGAACTGAGAGAGTTCTCTTTTAAGTGTTTTTCCAGACTCTATAATCATGAAAAACCTTTGATTTTTCTGTCTTTGGAATCGCTAAAACAAACATCGACAGGCCCATATGGGACTGAACCCTTACTTCTTCCAGTTCGTTAAACAAAGGAAGAGGAACTTACCGAAGGTGAGTTATATCGAGCATGTGTTATCCTCCTCGAGCCCATTAAATCAAAACGAGATACTCGTCTATTTGGATGGGGGAAAAATTAAAAGGAGCAAGCCAAGCAGTCTCTTGAGAACATTATCTAGCAATTCTTAGAGTCACCCTTGAACACGACACTTTGTCATTTGCACATATCATAATTCGCTGAACCTCTGCACTGAGCCAATCCTCTGAGTTTCTTTCACTTCTTTGGGTTTCCTAACGTAAGTCACAGCATCCATTGCATCATCAAGTTTTGGTCCAAGTCATGTTTCTATTGTTGTGCCTCAGTGTTCAAGGGAAGTATCCGCCTCTAGAGTCAACCATCACAAATATCTTGTCTCAATACCTGTGTCAGTCCATGTTCATTTGATTTACCAATTACATCTCTATGTCCATTTCGTGTTGTTGATGGGGGATACATCAAGGCCCTCCTTCGACGAGTCTATTCCTGTGGACTTCAACATATTATCCAGGAATTAGACTTAGAAACCAGTTACTACTTTGGGACCTGCATGCCTCAATGGCAGGCCTCCTCACATTCGATAGTAGGTTTACATCATTAACCTCTGATCAGATGATTCCACGGATGTTCGACTCCAGATCATCCATTCACATTCGTTGGAATGTACTAGGGTACCTTGGGAATCATTGACATTAATGGTCATCTCCCTCGCGCTTGTTAACGATTTACATCATTGACCGGTAATCAAGTGGTTTCTACCATGTTCGACATCAGGACATCTATTCACATGGTTAGATTCATACTACATTGGGATCGGTAAGAAGACCCTGGGTTGAGTGATCACTTTGATATGTACTTCGCCCAGGTTGGGATGGAGTTTCTCTCGAACAATGACACATATACTGTTACATAGATCCACTTTGTATTGGTCGTAGATATGTCTTATCATCCCGTAGATCCATTGTGTATTCTTCGTGGCTACGATCAGTTCATGTCATAAGATTATAGATCCACAGTGTATTTTCAGTGGCTATACCTTTTTATCAATACAATTATGGATCCGCAGTGTATTTTATGGCGGCCATATCTTGCAAGTCTTGATCACCCAAGAATAGGTATGCTTGCCTTGGGTTTGAAACATGTCATAATATTTGTTGGATGTTTGTGTGCAGCTTTTGTTAGGTTCTCTGCGTCTATACCCTTGCTTGAAAGTCTACAAAGCATTTCAGTTATTAGTTCCTGTCTTCTAACTTCATACTTTGGGGGGCAAACTGTTACACATAAAAAATACTCACTTTGATAGTGTCGCAAGTGTCGTCATTACAAAGGTCGCAAGTGTCGCATTTTGCTCACAAGGTCGCAAGTGTCGCATGTTGCTCACAAGTGTCGCAAGAAATCATACTGGCATGATGCCTATGTTGTGCCTATAACGACATGAGAAGGACACTTGAAACACCTCAAACATTTGATTTGGAAGAGGAGAAATGAGTTAGCAGGCTTGTAGACTATTTGCCATCTGAAAACACCCAAAAAACTAAGTTTTGGAGGAGAGTTCTCCCCTATACCTCTTCTCGGAGTGCCGACGCTCCCCCTTACACTATCTGGGAGCGTTATAAAGCTCCCCTGGCCATTTTGAGGGAGCACTATGGATTTTGAAAGCGATGGCACCCCCCTAAAGCCTATTAGGGAGCACTACAACGCTCTGATGGTCCTTTTAAGGGAGCGCTACCTATTCTGGGCAGTGGTTAAGTTGTTGAGATGAATGGAGGAAGGATCCTTTCATTATTGGAAGGCAGTTGGATTCGAATCCCTAGTCCAGCCATGATCTTAGGGTAGATCCTCAACTGAAGGAGGAAAATCCTCAACTTCCCCAAGGATATCTCAAGTGGTTAAAGCCTCTCCAAGGCTATATAAGCAAGCTTTCTAATGGTGAAAGAGGACTGGAAAAAGGAGAATCACACCAAACTTATGATCTCATAAGTGGTGCTGGAACAGAGATGATTTGGGAGCAAGAGACCTATCATCTCATAGGGAGCAATTAGTGAAGCTATCATCATTCGGATCGTGGATCTTTTGAGCAAGGGGTAGACAAGGAGGACTTGACGAAGCTGTTGCAATTGATCTATGCCTGTAAGCGATGTTTTGTCCTCATTAATATAATTTGCTTGGCCTGTTTCTTTCTAGTTTGCGTCTGATCTTACATGAAATTATCATTGATAGATAGATCTGTTTTCAAGCTAATATCAATAGAGTAGGAAGTGGTCGTACTCTTTTTGTCTACAGGACTCATCGAGGAGTGAGAGTTTGGAGCTCGACTCGGAGCGTGCATGGACAAACATCGATAAAAAGGTACTTGTGTTCTCCTTCCTTCTCATGTATTAGTTTCTATGGATTTGAAAGGAAGTTAGTGTCCACGTTAAGCACTTTCTGTCTTAGAGTTTAGGGTCTAGCTCTTTGAGGCAATATACCTGTCCTCAAGGAGATTTTACTACAACAAAGGGTGCTCCAATGCATTTCATTGTCGATAGAGGAAGTAAAAAGAACTTGATCTCAACATAGGTCGTCAAGAATTTGGACCTGCTAACAAAACGACACTCACATCCTTATACCATCGGGTGGCTCCTCCAAGGGAGAGATCTTTGCGTTAGCCAATAGTGCCACCTTCCCTACGACATCGAGCCCTTCAAGGATGAGGTATTATGTGATATTTCCCCCTTAAAGTTTGTGATGTTATTTTAGGATAACCATAATTGTGGAAACGTCATGATGTTTATGTGTCCAGACCTCGCAGTGTTATTACTACTTTGGGTATACAATTGCAGAGGACACCAAACATAGCTCCACCTAATGCCATTTCTTTGATCTCTGCTAGAAAATGCAGGAAGGTCATTTCCCAAACTGGGTAATTTGTCTACTTCGTGATTCACTCTCAAAGTGAACAGAAGGTCACATCCACATACATGACTTCTCCACGTAACAAAATAAGGTGGACAATGTTGTGGAAGAATACAAAGACATATTATCCTCACCCACTGGGGTATCGTTGCATTTTCAGGTCAAGAACTCAATCGATCTAACACCCATTGAACCTCTAACTAGTGGGCCAGTCTATCATCACTCTCTTATGGAAAATGAGTAAATCAAGCATTGAATCCAAGAATTTCCTCGAAAGGGGCACATCTGGCCCAACTCCTCACCCTATAGAAGCACAATTGTACTTGTGAAAAATAAATATGGGACTTGGCGAATATGTATTGATTATTGGTCCTGAAACAAAATCACAATAAAGACTCAGTACGTAATTCCCCGAATTGACGACCTTCTCAACTACCTCAAGGGATCTAAGTAATTCAATAAGATTGACCTGAAGTTCCTCTACCACCTGTTGGGTATGTGTTATATTCTTTGCATGTGTGTGTGTGTGTGGGTGCGCTACAACAACTGTGTCTGGCAGTCCGTACCAACTAGAGCTCTGTCGTTGCGTCGGGCGCTTCCTAGGGGGGTCCCAGGGGGGGGCAGGTATGCCCCCCCCTGGTTACGCAGAGCGTTCGGCACCGGGCGGTAGCCCGGGGCCGACGGGGTTTGGGGCAGTGCCCCAAGTACGCGCAGCGTTCGGCACCGGGCATCGCCTGGGGCCGAGGGGTTCGGGGCAACACCCCGAATTTTTTTTTTTTGGGCGGTTATTTGCTATTTTTAGCGGATTTTGCTATTTTTTAGCTGATTTGTAAATTAATCCTGGATTAAGGGATTAGGGTTTTGGTATCTACGGAATACCTAAAAACATTGTATATATTGTATGGCGAATGGTGAAATTCAATATAATGAAAAAGAAAGGTTTTCCCGGTTGAGGGTT
>ML804002.1:43417-68124 GCA_009831015.1 Picea engelmannii | reverse complement strand
TTGTTGACTATATAATCCCCTGGACCCCTGGATGCAAAGAAAACAACAAGTGGGAGAATGTTGGGTATGTGTTATATTCTTTGCATGTGTGTGTGTGTGTGGGTGCGCTACAACAACTGCGTCTGGCAGTCCGTACCAATTTTGTATTTTTGTATTTGGGCGGTTATTTGCTATTTTTAGCGGATTTTGCTATTTTTTAGCTGATTTGTAAATTAATCCTGGATTAAGGGATTAGGGTTTTGGTATCTATGGAATACCTAAAAACATTGTATATATTGTATGGCGAATGGTGAAATTCAATATAATGAAAAAGAAAGGTTTTCCCGGTTGAGGGTTTCCGGTAAAGATCTCTGTGTATTCTGTGTATGAGCCATTGATTAATTTCTGTATTGCTTAAGAATATATATATGCATTGCTTTACTTCGCAGGTTTAAAACTTACACCACCAGGTCCTAATAGAACACATTGATGTATGGAAAACTGCTTTCAAGTGCAAAGAAGGTCTTTTCGAATGGCTAGTCATGTGATTTGATTTGAAAAATGCTCGTGCAAATTTCATGAGGTTGATGGATGATATATTGCGTCATTTCACCAATTATTTTTCGGTGGTATATCTTGATGATATCCTCATCTTCAACAAGAATTTGGCGGAACACTTGCATCATATTCAATAGGTCTTTCACATGCTGCGACAACATAAGCTATATGCTAACTTGGAAAAATGCTCCTTCGACATGAACATGGTCCAATACCTAGGCTACATTATTGATGAGCGTGATGTGCATGTGGATCTAGCCAAGATCCAGGTCATTTGTGACTGGTCAGCCCCGACCACACTAACTGAGCATCATATTTTCCTAGGACTTGACAACTTCTATTGTAGGTACATGTTGGGATTCTCTGATATTGCATGGGCCCTTAGCCAAGTGACCAAGTGTGGTGGAAAGGAAAATTTCATATGGGGAGAGTCGCAACACCAAGTTTTCAATGATCTAAAACATGACTTGTGCTCATCCCTAGTGCTCTCCTTACCCAATCTACAACAACCTTTTGATATTGAGACCGATACTTCAAAGTATGTTGTGGGTGTAGTTCTCACTCAACACGAAAATCCAGTGGCATATCGTGAGACAATATTAGATGTCGTATGTAAGTACCCCACCTATGACAAAGAAATGTATTTGATTGTACAACCCTACTGCTAACAGAAGCATTACATTCTTGGGAAGGAGATAATCATCCACACTAATCATTAGCCACTATTGTTCATGCAGACACAAGGAAAATTATAGAATGATTGTCATTAAAAGTGATCCACATATCTGTAGCAGTTCCATCTCAACATCAAATATAAGATAGGAAACACCAATCATGTCAGTGACTGCTTCATTTGACCTCTAGTTGCATCCCTAACCATAGTGATCCAATCTTGTGGACATGAGGCCTCAAAGTGGCCCCAACTATACAAGAGCGATCCTGACTTCGCTACCACTTACTAGATGATAGACATAAGCGTAATTGTCACTAAATGTCGTCTTCAAGACACACTATTATGCCATATGGACCACCTCTTTGTTCCTTTAAGTGAGTGTACAAAGTTGATTTGGAAATCTCACTACAATCAGATAGAAGGACACTTTGGCATAGAAAAGACCCTATCAGTACTACAAAATAATATTTTTGGCCATAACTTCGATAGGATGTTAGCAAGTATATCAGGTCTTGCACTACGTGTGACATTTCCAAACCAGTCACAAAGAATCAATGCATGTACACCCCTTTTCCTACTCCCGATAGGACCTGGGAATCCATCTTGATGAACTACATGTTTGTCCTTCTTTCAACCAAGCAAGGTAATGACTGTGATTTTGTGGTTGTTGATAGGTTTTCTAAGATAGCCATTATAACATCCTGCAAGAAGAGTATCCTAGTGGAGCCAACTACCAAGATCTTTTTCGAACGAGTGTGGGTACACTTTGAGATACCACAAACCATCATATCATATTGGGATGGAAGTTTCCAAAGAACATTCTAGTCAAACCTCTAGTCTTTGTTCGACACCAAACTCACCAAATTGAACTCCTTCCACCCCCAAATTGATGGCCAGAAAGACATTGTCAACTGAATGATCATGCATATATTTCACATGTACAACTCCAAACATCCATGCACATGGGATGAGAGTTTCCCCTATATTCAACACAACTACAATAAAGGCCTCCATAGCTCTACCAACCACAACCCCTTTCATGTGGCCTTGGGATTTCAACCATTGGGTCCCATTGATGTCGAATTGCCCCTTGCATCCACATAGGCATAATCGTCCCATGCTCAATATGAGGCCAACAAAGAAACCAAGTTTATTGAATGGATTTAGCACATCTGCCAACAGGTCTATGACATTTTACAAAAAGCCAATGCTAAGTACAAGCAACTCTATGACCAACATCGGGTGTTGCACAAGTTTCACATGTGATGTAGGGTCTGGTTTCATTTGCAGAAAGATCGCCTTATAGGACCCCATCATAATCTTTTTTCATTTCACTATGGACCTTGCACCATCACCAAGGTTGTGGGTGACAATGCTTTTGAGCTAATTATTCCCCTCTTCCTTCGCTTACACCCAATGTTCAATGTGGACCTCCTTCAACCATACTTTCCACCATTATTTGACACATCAGAGATAGAAGAGAAATTTACACCAACAAAGATCAACCCTAATTGCATGGAACATGCAACCATTGATCAGATTATGGACACTCAGGTTAAAGGGACTCGCCAACAGATAATCCATCTTTATCGGGTTGTCAAAGAAGGGCAGCTATTGCACCAAGGCAAGTGGCTTACCCGGGGCCAAATTCAGCAGAAGTTTCCCCATTTGATGGGGGAACTTTGCACAATGGATACCATCCCTTCCTAAGGGGGTAGGATTGATCTAGGTGGATATCAATGGCCACCCACCTATTCCACTGGGTCAAAGAACAATTTTTCATTTTGGCATATTTTCTACATCTTTTCGGGTCGAGAACTTTTGGGGTCATTTTGAGGCCCTGAACGATATTTTTTTTACTTTTCAAAGCCTAAGGTCATAATGTGTTCTTTTTTCTAGACCGTTCCTACGATGTATTGAGTGCCCCAAACAGAAATAGTATGAAAAAGTTATGCCATCGGGAAGTTGATGTATCAACTACCCCCATCGAGGCCCACAAACCTTTAAGTTGCCACCATTCGAGCAAGTTTGTTTCATTCTTCATTTTTACATTTTCAACATTTCTCTTTATTAATAGAAATCAAATTTCACTATATCTTTGTGGGCCCCGATGAAGGTATATATCTTTGTGTGTTTCTTTGATATATATTTGTATTTCATTTTGTTTTATTTATAAATCCAAATCAACAAATAACTTCACAAAAAATTCAAATATGTATAAGTATTTTGTAATGGAACTTACATCAAATAATTTACAAATAGAATGTCTGGCAAGTAACCTTATCTACCTCTTTATTTATATATATACCTGACCTTTAGGATGACACGGAAGATAAAGAATCCCTTACAAGCTTTATTCACTTGACACTTGCTTAATTTACTTCCAAATGTTGAGAAAAATGATTTTATGTAGCAAGTAACATGCCATAACTCATAATTTTGAATCAACCCGATTATATGTTTTGAATAACATATTAAACATGTAGTCTATTCCTGTAAGCACCTCACATTAAATTCATTCAATAAAAAAATGTAATATGATTCACTGAATTGAACCAACAACGTTTGAACAAAACTAAACATGCAACAAAAGGAACTTTTTAGGTACCTTAAAATTTGTCTAAACACTCGTTCATGTTTCCATATTTTTTCGGCAGACCCCAAACACCTTGGTGTAGTCAAAATTTGTGAACACAAAACAATATTTCCAATATGACAGTAGAATCGCTCATTGAATTCAAGTAAAAATACTACCAAAACCACATAAAAACGAACCATTTTGTTACACTTTTATCTTCATAACAAATTTGAACAATAACATTTCAAATTTTCAATTAAAAACCAATAAATATGACGATGTAAGCGATAAATAAATGAGCGTGGAGTTCGTTTCTTATCTAGATATTAAGAATTCTAGTTAATATTAGTAGAGGTGTACTGAACCACCACTCCAATTAAAGGCCGTGGAAATTATTGGTAAATATTCAAATTATAAAGATAAAACCATGATTGTGTCAGGGTGTTATTGAGGCGTCACAACAACGCAGGTATTATTTAAGATGTCTCGATGGAGATTCAATGACTGTTATTTACGAAGGTGTCTTGATGAATCCTCCTTGAAGATATCTTAATACTCAGACTCATTATGGAAACTTCAAATTAAGATGATAAATATATCTTGAATGATAATATTAATCGTCTATAGTCTTGAATGAAGAAATCTTAAGAAATAATCACGTCATTCAGACTTAAAGTTATGATTATGATGATAATAATCATCCATCAAGAACTCATTAATGATAAAAATCTATCATATTCAATCAAGAAATCTTAAAATATAATAGTAATAATGATTTCAATCGCCTCAATTTCGCAACGTTAACTCCCATACCTAAATCTGAATTTCGCAACGTTAACTCGCAGAACTGAATGGAAGAAATCTGAAGGATTTTCTAAGTTGGGAAAGTTACTAAGGGAACAAGCAGACAGAAAGGGCACTCAGCGTTTAGTTAGCTCTGCTTCAGACGGGCAACAAAAGCGACATGCTGTCCCGATTCAAACCCTCGCCTGAACCGACTTCAAAACCTGCAGATCAATAAACCTATTTCTTCTGTTGTAGTAATTTCGCCCGCCAACGACCATGGCTATCCATATGCAGGCTGCATCAAAGTTCTGGTTCCTCGTCCTTCTGCTAATGGGAAGCGCAGCAGCACCAAGCCTGCAGAGTAGGCTTCTACAGGATATCATTCCACCAGATGATGAAATATCTAATGAGGAGCATCTCGTAGCAGATTATAACGATGCACTGGGATTGCACAGCAACGAGGAGGAGGATTTGGATTTAGAATATGAATCAGAGTCCAAGCATGTGGATTCAGAGGCCATGAGGACTAGGGCAGAATGCCCATGTCCCAGACTGTACGTGGTGAAGGACCAACTTGAGACACTGCAGAGCATAAGCGTTAAGTGCAACGCTCCGTTCATGCTTCTGGACAATCCCCACATTCAACTGGATTCTGATGATGCCTTACCAGGGCTCGTTTTAGAGATTTATTGTGCATAACTTGTAATGTCTGTAGATTATAGAACGCAGCATCGACTCTATATCCTTAATAGGAATATCTATGAAATAGGTGGTACATGTATTTGCAGAATTTTGTACAAATTCCATTTTCAAAAGAATTTCGTCTTATAGTTGTTTCAATGTGCTAATTTTTAGGGAAATGCAGAGGGATTTTGAATTCTCGCTCAGCCCAAAAAAAAAATCGCATAACCTATTTAATACATATTTTTTTTTGGTAAGTTAGGAGAATATATTGAATATTGTTAAATAGCAAGTTACAGTTGGAGAAATAGTTCGAGAGATCGTGGCATAATCGTTTTGGTGGGAAATCAATGCTGTGGCAGCATCATTTTGGTGGGAAATCAATGCTGCGACATGACTGTAGAGTTATCAATTGTCCATACAAACTAGCACAGTTACATAATTGTGGCTGATCAACATCAAATGGCTGATAAGATGAAAAGAATCCTTAAAAGAATATATTAAATTTTATTATTGATTAACAAATAAACGGTTGAGCTTCATTTATTTGGTGTTAATATTTTAATTTATGTTAATCACTTACGTGGCAATCAGTTAGCTATTAAAGTAACTTTTAAATATAATTAGTTAAATGTAAAAAAGTAAACACATAAACGGATGTCTTTATAATAGCTAGGAAGTTAATGATTGAAATCACAGCCATTTATTTTGTGTGACTACTCAGAATATTCTAGCCATATTTAATCCTGTCCATAGAAAACTTATTAAGAAATAAACCCCTATTAAATCTGCCCATGTCAATAGGTGTACGCCTTTAGGCGTAATAACAAAATCTATAAAAAACATAACTATGCTAAGCTTAGAAGCTAGGACGCCACTCAGAGTTGGAACGCAGTAAATTAATCTGTCTGGAAACATAAAAATACCAGTTAAGCCTAAGAACGTTGGAATCAGCTGAATGCATTCATTCGTTCATCTCTGTGCAACAACTCCGTTCATCCCTGTGCAACAACCCCTTGATGTCGCCCTTTACATTCATGACTGAGCTCTAGATGAAATCCATAGAATTCTTCAAATTCACGAGCCCATGACACCCAGAACCTATTTAATACATATTATTATGCATCTCAATCTTACTTTTTTTTAAGAGTGGGAAAACTTATCATTACTCAGTTTTACATTTTTTTTAGAGGGAAAACTTATCATTACTCAGTTCAGTTTTATATAGTGGGAAAATCTATATCATAACTCAGTTTTTAATTAGCAGTGGAGAAAATTATCAATTATCATTACTTGTTATTAGTAAATGTAAGTCTTGAGTTTGAGCAGTTAACATTTTTCCTTCCATCTAAAAAAAACTAACTCTTGACGAAACAAAAATAATATGTATCTAAATCTTAAGTTTTTTTTTAAAAGTGGGAAAAATTATCCTTACTTAGTTTTGCATTTTTAGAGAGGGAAAACTTATCATTACTCAGTTTTATACAGTGGAAAAATCTATATAATAATTCAGTTTTTAACTAGCAGTGGAGACAATTATGAGTTATCATTATTTATTATCAGTAAATACAGGTCTTGAATTTGGGCGGTTAATTTGTTTATTTCCATTTAAAAAAGACTAACTCTTATCCAAACAAATTTTTTTTAAGTGAAACTACAAGACCAAAATAAATATTGTATATATTAATAAATACAAAATAATAAATGTTTTTAGATATTTTAAATTTATCCATATATAATTTTGTTTTAACAGTGTATAACCAACATTTATAGCTATATTATTGATAATTTATCATTCATTTAATAAAACTACAAAATTTATATTTGCACGAGTTTTCTCATTACTGTCCAAAGTGCTAGCGTTCGTGCTTGGTGAACTGGTAGAATTTATTGTCTTTATATTTGCACGAGTTTTCTCATAAGTGTCCAAAGTCCTGGAGTTCGTCTTTGGTGAACTTGTAGAATTTATTTTGTTCATAGGACTAGAGTTATTCATTTAATATGGCTGCATTTTTTTAATTTACTTAAATTAAAAAGATTCTTGACCCTTCTTTGCAGGAAACATTCATCATTCTGGTCATCTGGAGAGCTTGTAGAGTTTGTGTTGTTAGGAGGGCAAGAGAAATTCATTGCTCGTTGTAATTTTCTTTTAATTTACTTGTATTAAAAAAACTCATGACAGGTCTTTGAGGGAAACATTAATATATGTGCCAATTTGGAGGAGTGTTAGAATTTGTTTTCTTGGGAGGACTAAAGTTTATTCATTTATGGCTATATTTTTTAATTTGCTTATATTATAAATGAATTATAACAGGTAGGAATTTGCCTAATTAGTAAGAGAAAAACTTTAGATTAGACTGTTGCTACACATTTTTGAGGTAGTTAAAAATATTTCTTTATTTATTTTTCCTGATAGCCTAATGATCCTTGCAATCTTCGGAAGCGTCTGGCCTCAGAGCTTTAATGATGGGCACGTTTACTCAGTTAGATTGATTTTATTTGAACTCCACATTTTTGGGTTCTACTATTAATTAAATGGCAATTTAAAATTAATTATATTTTATTTACATATGGATTTTTAATTAACAAGATTTCATATGATCTGAATATTCTTAATATTTAAGATAAATGAAAAACTGTGATTGCAAACATTTTTTTAATTAACAAGATTTCATAAATATTTTTAATATTTAAGATAAATGAAAAACTGTGATTGCAAGCATTAACTTTTACTGTATTTAGATTTGTTACTATGCTTTGGTTTGAAGGTGTTTTTACTGTGATTTCATTTTTCGATTTTTTTTTAATGCATTTATGTTTTTTGATTCAAGTTTGTTCTGGTTTTTTTTTCTGAATATCCTCCCCCTTCCTTTACCAGGTTTCCGTTGGTCTCTTAGCGGGGCGGCGCCGTGGATGACTGGGGTAACAACTGTGCGCGCGCGGCGTGGGTGACTGTGGAAGCCTTCCTCCACCTTTTTAACAGTAGTGGGTGCGTGGACTCCTTCCTTCCACTCCACGGTAGCTCGTAACACCCCTTCAGTCATCCGCTGTAATCTCCTATCGGCGTTCATCAGCCACAGGTGATGTGGCTGCGCTAGTTTAATAAATATAACATGAACATTGACGTGGAGGGTCGCGTATGATGTAGCAGGGTGTTTAATGTTTTTTTGGGGTTTCCATTTGTTACGAGACACGGGCTCGTCTTCGTCGCCCTCCCTGAACAGATTGTGAGTCTGAACGTCAGAGGTTTACACCCATCTATTGCTTGGTTTGAACCTCATGCCATAGTTAATATAGAGATTTTGATCATGGGGACATACCCGATATTGGGGAGACAGGCATGAATATGACTGGAGGACAAAAACAGAGGATTCAGTTAGCTAGAGTAGTATATAATGTTTAAGTTCAAGTAGAGGCAAGCATACATACACACAACAATGGAGCTCCTCTTGAGTTTTTCTTCACAATCATACATGAAACTAAATTCCAAATACACTAGACTAGATATTTTCTACAATTCTTCATCTTTTACTTACCTATTAAATGCAACTTTACCTATCTAATTTGTGCATTTAATATAGATATCTATTATCTACTTGGTCAATCAAATAAGTGAGGGAGAAATTACACCATTCAACACTCCCCCTTAATTCTGACCATTAAGAAAATCAGCACAAACAATGCCTAAGTGTTGTCTCTGAAATTCAAAAGTTCTTCTTCCCAATGGTTGGCTGAAGATATATGCTAATTGTTCTTTCGAACCACAAAAATGTAGCATGATACTACCAAATGATACTGACTGTCAATGTGTTTACTCTTGCATTGAAACACATGATTCTTAGATAATGCGATTGTTGAACTCTTGTCACAAAATATAGGAGTTGGCTCCTTCTCTTCATGTGCAAGATCACTAAGGATTCTTCTCAACCAAACTGCATGACAAGTTGTTGAAGTTCACATACTCTCTTTCTACTCAAGAAATTGTGATGATGGGTTGTTTCTTTGAAGCCCATGAAATTAAACCTATACCCAACAAAAATGCATACCCATAAGTAATTCTCCTATCATCAACGCCACCTGCAAAATAACTATTTGTATATCCAATAAGTGAATCATTTTCTTAATTGGAATACCAAATTCCATAATCTATTATACCTGCAATATACTTCTCAGAATTCTTTTTCCAACTTTCCAATGAGAGATTTTAGGATATTCCATAAATCTCGAATTTAAGTTCATTGCATACATAATATCTTTCCCGATAGTTGTAAGGCACATGAGGCTGCCTACAAGCCTCTTATACAAGGTATAATCAATTGACATTCCTTCATATTGCTTACTTAGTTTTGTAACTGTTGCAATTGGTGTACATGTTGGCTTGCATTTGTTCATTTTGGAATTTTTCAAAATATCTGTGGCATATTTTTGCTAACATATAAAAATTCTCTTTTCAAATTGCTCAACTTCAATTCCTAGAAAATATGTCATAAGACCGAGATCAATCATCTAAAATTCACTTTTCATGGTTGCTTTGAATTTATTCAACAACAAATTTCTTGTAGAAATCATGTTATCAACATACAGACAAACTATCAAAATATTACCTTTCTGATCTCTTTTGGTGTAAAGTCTGGGTTCATTGTTGCTCCTATTGAACCCATTGTTGAGAAAATAAGAATCAATGTGATTGTACCAAGCTCTTGGAGCTTGCTTTAAACCATACAATGTTTTCTTCAATCTGTAGACTTTATAGTCTTTACCTCTGAGCTCAAATCCTAGTAGTTGATCTACATAAACTTCTTTCCGTAAAATTCCATTTAGAAAGGTTGATTTAATATCCATTTGATAGACTGGCCATTTCCTTTGAGCTGCAACTACCAAAATTGCTCCAACAATATCCAAACATGCTACTTGAGAAAATGTTTCTCCATAGTCAATATTGCGTTGTTGATAAAACCCTTTTGCTACAAGTCTTACCTTTTGTTTCTCTACTTTTCATTTCTCATTGAATTTTGTCTAATACATCCATTTAGATCCAATGTTGGTTTTACCTATAGGAAGATCCAAAAGATCCCATGTGTCGTTTCTTTCAATTACTTCAATTTCTTCATTCATTGCATCAACCCATTTTTCTTCTTTGACTACTTTTTCAAAGTATACTAGTTGATAAGATAACATAGAAAAGTGTGCTTGTTGATCCACGTCATCATTATGCTCATAAATTTCTCTCAAGCTTCTTTTTTTGTGGTTCATCAAATTTTCTATAGTGGGATCTGAATCATTGCTAGAAGAAGAAGATGAACTATGCTTTGTTTGTTCTCCTTGGCCTTGTACTTTCAATCTTGGAAGTCTTGGTGGAGAATCTTGTTGTCCCGTAGCTTGCACCTACTAATATTCCTATATAGAAGGAATCTAATCTACAATCATTTCACTTGTTTGGTTATCCCAAGATTTATCTTCTTGGAATTTCACATCTCTTGTTACTGTCATCTTTTTGGTAAAAGAATTATACAACCTATATGCTTTAGATTGTTCACTATATCCAATAAATATGCATTTTTCACTTCTATCATCAAGATTTCTCCCCGGCTCTTCAGGAACATAAGCATAAGCCATAAAACCCAAAAAATTTAAAATGAGAAACACTTGATTTCATACAACTCCATGCTTTTTGAGGAACTTGATTTTTTAGACTGTTGGTTGTTGACAAATTCAAAATATAAACTGAGCATGCCACTGCGTCACTCAAGTATTCATTTGAAAAATTCTCAGCATTCAACATACTTCTGGCCATGTTCATTATTGTTTGATTCTTCCTTTCAACTACTCCATTCTGTTATGGAGTGTATCTTGTGGTAAATTGTCTCTTGATCCCATGCTTCCTACAATATGCTCCAAATTCTTTGGAGTCATACTCACCTCCTCGATCTAATCTAAGTAGTTTGATGATCCGTATTTATGCAGGAACACAATGAAATATAGAAATACACATAAACGCAGAGATGCAGTGGAAGTAAAACTTCATTTCATTAACAACAAATGACTAAAATATGCTTACAGACATAATGGAAATAAAATAGCTCAGGCGTTGGTAGCTTATCTCTGAGAAGAGATGTGGCAGCTACTGGCCTCTGAACTATGTGTTACAATGAGGCTTGAAGGCCTATATATTATTGAGAAACAATGGAAAACCCTAACATCAAAAAACCTAACCCTAGGAGATGAAACTCCAGAATATGGGCCCTGTTGGGGTAAATTGGTACATCAATTTCTCGGGGCTGTAACGTTGGCATACTATCTTTGTTTGATGCACATGATACATCATTAGAAAGATCTATCCGAGAACTACAATGTTGATAGCGAATATTGAGTCCAGAACAGATTATTTTTCATCGAAGCATTCATGCCCAAAAAATGTTGTTTAGGGCCTCAAAATGGCTCCGAAAGTTCAGGACCCGAACAACTGCTAAAAATAGTAAATTGTGCTACAATTAAGGAAACTGAAAAACTGAAAGAAACAATGGTGTGGGTCCAAGTGGAATAGGTGGGTGGCCACCAATATCCACCTGGATCATTCCTCCCCCCTTAGGAAGCAATGGTCCCCATTGCGTTGAGTTCCTCCATGAGATGAGGAAACTTCTGCTGAACTTGGTCCCCGGTGAGCCACTTGCCTTGGTGAAGGAGTTGGCCTACTTTGACAACTCGATATAGTTGGATCCTCTATTGGTGGGTATTCTTGATTTGTGTTTCCATAATCTGATCAGTTCTGGCTTGTTCCATACAATCTGGGTTTAACTTTGTTGGTGTGAGTTGTTCTGCCATGTTGGATGTGTCCAGTAGAGGTGCAAAGTAGGGCCGAAGGTGGTCCACATTGAACACTGGGGGTAGACCAAGAAATGGTGAAATAATGAGCTCAAAGTAATTTTCCCCTATAGCCTTGGTGATGGTGTATGGCCCATATCGGAGCAGGTGAATCTTGCAGTAGGGTCCAGCGAAGTGCTCCTTTTGCAAATGTAGCCACACTTTGTCACCCACCTGGAAGTTGTGTGGCACCCGATGTTGATCATGTCATTTCTTGTACTTAGCATTAGCTCTGTCCAATATGTCATGAACCTATTCGTGAATGTGTTGAATGCGCTCAATGAAGTTGGTTTCCCTGTCAGCCTTAGATTGGACATGGGATGAATCTTCCTGAGTAGCCGCAAATGGCATGGCTACGTCAATGGGACATAGTGGTTGGAATCTCAATCCCACCTAAAAGGGGTTGTGGATGGTTGAGCTATGGAGAGACCAGTTGTAGTTGTGTTGTACATAGAGGAGGCTCTCATCCCATGTGCGTGGATGCTTTGAGTTGTACATGCACAGAATGTGTACAATCATCCGATTGACGACCTCTGTTTCGCCATCAGTTTGCGGATGGAAAGATGTGGACTTGGTGAGCTTGGTGTCCAGCATTGACCAGAGGCTAGACCAAAATGTACTGAGGAACCTGCTTCCCCAATCTAATATGATAGACTGTGGGATCCCAAAGTGTACCTACACTCGTTCAAAGAAGAGTTTAGCAGTGGGTTCTTCTTTGAAATTCTTCTTCCAGGCCATCATAATGGACTTCTTCGAGAATCTATCGACGACCACAAAAACACAGTCATTTCCATGCTTAGTAGAAGGAAGGCCCGAAATGTAATCCACGGAGATGGATTCCCAAGGTTGACTAGGGGTAGGCAGCAGAGTATAGAGGCATTGCTTCTTGATGGTCAGTTTGGCAATGGCACAAGTAGTGAAGGACTTGATGTACTTCCCAACATCCTAGCGAAGGTTCTTCCACTAGAAATACTTTTGCATAACTACCACAATTTTTTCGATCCTGAAATGCCCAGTGACTCAGCTGTAGTGCGCCTCCCAAATCATCTTGGCACGCTCACTTTATGGAACACAAAGATGTCTCAGGTGACATAGCAGGGCATCCTGGAGGTGAAAATTAGGAACTTTCTTACCCTCCAAGAGCGTATTGTGTGTGTGGCCAAATTTTGGATCACTTTTGTAGAGAAGCGGCCAATCAAAATTCTCATGCCCACAAGAGTTGAGCACCATGGTAAAGATGTAGAGGAACCCCTGTGAGGGAGGTAAAGATGTCCTCGTACTCCTCCACGACCTTATCCATCTGTTGATTTTGTGTAGAGGGGCCCTGTCTGAAGGTCTTGGCCATATTCTTCTTCTTTCCATGAGGGCGGATCATCAAGAAAACAAATTTCCTAGTTTTGGCAATGATCTTACTGCATTGTTTTGCGGTAACCAAAGAGATGGTTGTAGGCGGTGCTATTTCCGATATCTTGTACAACTTATTTCCCAAAGTAATAATAATAGCATGGGGCCTGCATTCATACATAGCATGTTGCTTCCACAAGTATGGTTAGCCTAATAATACATCAAAAACATCAAGCGGAGAAATGTCACATAATACCTCATCCGTGAAGGGCTTGATGTTGTAGGGAAGGCGAAATTGCTAGCTTACGCGGAGGTCATGTCCTTGGTGTAGCCATCGAATGGTGTATGGTTCTAAGTGTGTTGTGGTCAGCAAGCCTAGTCATTTCGTGACCTCTATTGATATGAGGTTTTTCTGGCTCCCGCTGTCAACAATGAACTGCAACGGGAAAGTCTTTACCCACATCTCAGAATGGAAGAGGTGCTCCACCTCCTCTGGATCTTCTGGTTCCTTCTTCTGGATCTTCGTGGTGGCAATGATGGCATTGGGCTCCTCATCAATAATCTACTTCCCCGTGTCATTCCCCTTGTCGGGTTCTGATTCAGAGTCGGATCCTGCATCTGATTCAAAAGCCTTCAACTTGGCTACCAGTGAATGCTTGGCACGGCACTCACTTGTGTTGTGAGTGGAGCTCTTATGGAACTCACACCACTTCCCCATGTCCTTTTTTGGCTTCATGATGTTGTTCTTTGATTTCGGCTTTGGCGAGTTGTTTTGGGTCGCCCCGCCTTGGCTTAGTCCTTTGTTCAATAGTTTGGGGGTAACTTTCCCTTGCTTCTGATTCGCAGGCCCAAAGTATCGCTTCTTCTGTTTGAACTTCTGCTCAATCTTGGCAGCATACCAGTATGAAGCACCAAGAGAGGAGATGTCGAGGAACTCCATTTCCTCTTGAATGTATCTATGAAGACAACTGCGGTACTTTAACACCAAATTTTTCTCCGAATATTCGATACCCAACTTTGTGCATAGGGTATGGAACAGATTCGTTAGCTCATGCACATCTTGGTCCCTTTGCTTCCGCAGCATAGTCCATTGTATGTATTTTTCCTCATAGCTCCCCACAGGATAATATTGTTCCTTGATGGTGTCTCGAAAATAATTCTAAGTGGTTGCGACCGAGAATAGAGAGGGTTCCCCCTCACTCTATTTCTCCCAGTAGGCTTCCCACCAATCCTTGACATGGGGGGCATCTTTAAGGAGTGAAAAAATAATCCTTTCTCGGTCGGAAAATTCATGACCCGAGAAATATACTTCTAACAGATTCAACCATCTATCAATGACATCTGCATCTATTTGGCCCTCAAATATGGGAATGTCAAATTTAACTTGTACCTTAAAAGGAGTGGCACCTCCAAAGTGGTTGTTGGATGTAGATGCATTGTCAGTTGGCAGTCGTTGAAGGATCTGGGCAAAGTTGTTCATCATCCCATTCCTTTGTTTCTTGAGGGCCTCCTCGAGCAATAATTTGATAAGATCTCCTTCTCCCTCATCTTTCTTTTTTTCCCCCATGCGCAACCATCGAGGTTTGCGAGGCTGATCTTGCAATGGTTCAACCAGATCGAGCCCTAACTCCTTATACCTCGACCTCATTGGGGACATGCAAAGAAGGATAGAGAAAGAGAAGACTGCTCTGATACCACTGATCTGAATTTATGCAAGAACACAATGAAATATAGAAATGCACATAAACGTAGAGATGCAATGGAAGTAAAACTTCATTTCATTAACAACAAATGACTGAAATATGTTTACAGACAGAATGGAAATAAAATAGCTCAGGCGCTGGTAGGTTATCTCTGAGAAGATATGTGGAGGCTACTAGCCTCTGAACTCTATATTACAATGAGGCTCGAAGGCCTATATATTATTTAGAAACAATGGAAAACCCTAACTTCCAAAAACCTAACCCTAGGAGATGAAACGCCAGAATATGAGCCCTGTTCGGGTAAATTGGTACATCAATTTCTCGAGGTCGTAACATTGGCATACTATCTCCGTTTGACACACATGATACATCATTAGAAAGATCTATCTGAGGACTACACTGCTGACAGTGGATATCGAGTTCAAAACAGACTCACATTTGTCGGACCATTCATGCCCAAAAAACATCGTTTAGGGCCTCAAAATGGCTCCAGAAGTTTAGGACCCGAAAAACTGCTAAAAATAGTAAATTGTGCTACAATTAAGGAAAATGAAAAATTGAAAGAAACAATGGTGCGTGTCCAAGTGGAATAGGTGGGTGGCCACCAATATCCACCTAGATCATTTGATATATTTTCCACTCTGGTGCTCTGTCCAATATTTAAATTCTCTGAATTTTTCAAATGTCTCTGATTTGTTCTTGAGAAAATAAACCCAAGATTTCCTATTAAAATCATCAATGAATGTTATAAAATAAAAGTTTCCTCCTATTGACAGAGTTTGAATTGGACCAAAAAAGTATGTATGCATTGGCTTGAGATGTTCTATTTCTTTATAGGAAGAATTGAGAAAACTACCCTTTTGTTGTTTGGCCAAAATACAACTCTCACAAGAGATTTTATGTTCATTTATGATGGGCATACCTTTGACCATATATTTCTTATGTAAAAGATTGAGACTGATAAATGGTAAATGACCATATCTAAGATGCCACAACCAAGTTTCACCTAAGCTTGAGACATTTTGGGCATATGACTGTGACAAATTTACATTTCTCAATATCAAAGGAAACATTCTATTTTTGGTCATTTGTACTGTAGCTATGATTTTCTTACTAGGAGTTTTTTCCAAGATTGTACACTTGGAACCTTAAAAAATGACTCTACTACCATGTTCATTCATGTAGCCTATACTCATTAGATTATGTCTAAGACTAGGTACATAGTAAAAATCATGAATATATTTCTTTTCATCTTTGTTGATGAATACATAAATTACACCCTTTCCTAAAAAGTTCTTTTGAGAATCATCTCCCAATTTATGTTGAGATGTGACAGAGCTATTTAAACTAGAAAAAAAATATTTGTTACCTGTCATATGATTGTTCAATCCACTATCCAACAACTAGAGATCATGATTGTTTCCTGCCTCATCTCTTATAACCAGAGATCATGGTTTCTTACAAGTTAGGCTTCCTTCTAGATCTTTGAATATGGTGGCATATTTCATTGATATTCAAAGGTCATGGAAGGATGAGAAATCAACCAAGATGGGAGATTCAACAAACATTCGAGCAACTAGTAAATGTGCATAAGGAAGCCATGATTTCTGCTAACCCAATGAATTATCCTGGTTCAATTGGATCTCAGCGAAATGACATGATCCCATTAAAACTTCTAAGGATGAAAAGTGCAAGTTCTCTGGTTAGAGAAGAAAGTGTAGCATATTTTTTATCAACCCAGGGCAACTGATTGTAGAAGAAAAGAAGTAAATTGGAGATATAGGATTGCAACCATACTGTTATTATATTCGTGTAGCAGGAAGGACATTACCCTTCCTCTGTATTATACGATCACACAGATCTTTTGTTGTTTGATGCAGGAGCATTGTCATCAGTCTAGGAGGTTGAGCAGAGGACATCTCAGTAGCCAACGTGCACATTTAAAGTCGGTTTTGATCCCAAGGAGGGTACATCATCTTAAATTTTTGAAAACATTGTAATTAAAGATCCTTAATATTTGGAGGCTTGAGCCATTGTATAGGATCACAAGAGATTGTAATCGCCTTAATTATATGAATGAATGTACAAATTTCGAGTGTCAACTCTTATCTAGTTTGTGAAATCTCATAGTAGATGAATGTTTTAATTATGATAGGATAGCATTAGGGTAGGATGGAGGGAAGGCTCGAGAATATCCTCATGTATAAATATATGTAATCTCTGCCCAAATGAGGCTATCGAACCTTGCATTAATTATGTTGAATGTAAGTGCAAGAAGACTACAGAAGGAAAATATATTTTTCTACTGAAAGTAAATGGAGTTTCAAAGAACTATACGAGTTCGTGTACATACTTTGTTGAATGAATACAAGTAGAGAGGTTTGATTCCAAATGCATGGTGTTACTTATTTATGATTTCATGGAGTGAATGTCGTGTTCTCGATTTTATTTGTTTGTGTGCTTTAGTATGCATTTTATGGTTAGATGTTGCAACTTTTAATGTTCCATAAGTTTCAATTGCTTCTCTTTTGAGAGTTTTGGTGCAAGGAATGCATAGAGCCCACAAGGTGTGTGAAGGCCGAGTCGAGTCTGACTCATAAGCTCAAAAGAAGTAGCGTGAAACTTTGAAGAGAAAGTGCAAGGAGTGAACAATCGCTTAGTGGAGAGAAAAGTTGAGAACAAACCCATGCAAGGTGTGCATTAGGCCTGCACTCAGTTAGAGTGTTGAGAAGTATATGTATGGATACTGTAAGGAGTGTGTGAAAGGTCTCCGAGAAACTTTAAATTCTCAAGGTAAACAGGAACCAGAGGTGCACAAGAGTGACATAGAAAAATTTCTAAGTCTAAATTTGTAAAGTGTTCAATGGAGTGCAAAGGAAGGTGCTAGAGGTTCAATTTTCCTCGCTTGGTCAAGCTCGGGATAGATAGTGAACAAGATCCTTTGAAAAAGGAGGAGTTTTATTAATTTGTAGGATGAGCGGATGAGATCCACTCGTGGAGAAACCAAATCTTTCCTAGCCACTAGATCCGGGAAAGTAGTGCAAAAGTTACCACAGAATTCCTTTGGACTTCGTAAGTTTGACAGATTTCATTGGAGGAGTGCATATGAGCCAAAAGACATGAAGTTCCGAAGTCTAAAATGCATTTTGAGCATTGACTCTAGTGGACACATGTCAGTGGATCCTCAAGTCCAGAAGATCAACCATCCAAGAGAAAGGGGACGTCATTGCAAAGGGTTGACAATTCCTCAAAGATCCGAAGAGAGGAGTAGATATCCATCACTGATAAACCAAAGACATGTGGAAGTAGATCTCAAGATCTAGATATTCAACACTCCAGGAGATCCATGAAGTGGTTCTTTGAAAAGTCCTGAAGCCTGGAGTTACGAAGTGTATTTTAGTCATTGATCCAGGGAAAGATGAGAACCGTCTGATCTAATTCAGAGTTTGGTTCTCTAGGAGCATAGAGTGTTGGAGCAGGAACAATCTTTGTAGCCTGAAATCGCGAAATGATTCCACGTTGTGGATTTCAATGGGTCATGTGGACCATTGATCTTTGATTACCGATTCAACAATTTTCTACTTCAGTGTTCGGGAGGAACACAATGCAATTTTGTTGAAACTCTCGAAGTCTGAGAGTTCTGAATTCCCGAATTCTTTGGAGATTGGAGATTTAGCCCATAATTTCTAGCTCATGGTCCCTTTAAGGACTTTCTAGTACTCAGGGACTCCCGAAAAGCAGATTTTGTATTTCGGAAGAAAGTCATAGGACCTTTGTTTATCATTCCAAGGGCTCAACAGGGGCCCGAGAGCTAAATCATCTCCCAATGTTAAACCATCCTAGACTAGGAGGTCGTGCAGACCCAAAGAGTGGGTGGGGGTTCACATCAAGTGGTATCAGAGCACCGTAAATTAAAATTTTCCCATAGGTAGCAGGGAAAAGAAAGGTGTTTTTCTGATACCATAATGTGGTCTAAGAGCCTGAATTGTACTCTATGTAAAGAAGATCTTGGAACCATGCCACCAAGAAGATGCAGTGATAGGCCTGTAGAGAATCGAACAATGGAAGAAGAGATGAGGCGAATTTGTGCGAGATTGGATGCCACAGAGATAGTGCAGAGGAGATCTCATGATGCTGGTGAGATCAATGAGGTTAATAGTGAAGAAGTAGAAGCAGAAGGAGTTGTAGGAGAAGAAGCTGCAGAAGAGAGAATGTTGAGAGTTGTTGTCAAAATGGGAGCTAGAGAAAAAATAGAAATCCCAATGTATGCAGGCAAGCTAGATGTTGAGGAGTTGTTGGATTGGATAAGTTCTTTGAAAAAGTTCTTTGATTATGAGGATTTCATTTATGAAAAGAAAGTGAAGCATATTGTGATCATATTGAAGGGACATGCAGCGTTGTGGTGGGACAAACTGCAGGATGACAAAAGATGCGAAGGTAAGTCCAAAATCAAAATATGGGATAGAATGGTAGCTAAACTAAAAGATAAATTCATAACCAAGGAAAATCAGATAAATATGTTTAGGAAATTATTGAAACTAAGACAAAAGGCCTTGTTAGTGAAGGAGTACACTGAAGAATTTTACAGGTTGAACATCAGTGCAGGTCATCGAAAGAATGATGAAGAAAAAAATACTAGGTATATAAATGGATTGAGGTATGAGATTCAAGATGAAATCATAATGATGAAGATGAGGACCATAGAAGATTCTTATTAGGTGGCATTGAAAGTAGAGGAAAAGTTGGCTAGAAAGAAAAACCAATGAAAGAGAGGCAAGAATTCAAACAGAGGTAAAGGAATTATCCGAGAGAAATTCCAAAAGCCCAAAGTTGAGACCGAAAGTATGACAGTAAGCCAGAGAGGAGGACATTCCAGAGGGGGACAATATGGAAGAATAAAATCATTTTCTTGAGGAAGAAGAAGAGGCAGAGGAGGATAAGTGAAATGCTATGCCCGTGGAGTGACAAGGCATATGTCTTGAGAATGTCCTAAGATGAAGAAAGATGGAGAAGCTCACATATCTGAAGCATAGAAGATGAATGTGGAAGAAGAGGTAGAAGAAGATGGGAGATCCCTCATGATGAGGAAGGTTCTTTTAAACCATATAAAGAGGTAAAGGATCCAATATAGAGCAACAGTTTGTTTAGAACTGCCTGGAATACCAAAGATAGGGTATGCAAAGTGATCATATGTAATAGGCCCAGGGATGCCCAAGGATGGGTTTTCACCGAAGTTCCATAGGCCCAGAGAACAGGTCGAGAAATGCCACTAATCAACTCTGATACCAATTTGTAACATCCCCAACCACCAGCAAGCCAGTAAATGCCACTACTCAACTCTGATACTGATTTGTAATGTCCCCGACCATCAACCCCATTGTCAAGAAAACGCTACTACGTGGAACATTCACACACACACACACACACATACACACACAACAGTTCATATTAAATGAATTTAAAACACTTAACACAAAGTTACCATTACCATATAGAATTAATGGAAAACAACTATAATTCATACTTGCAATAGAATACATGATAACATTTCAAAGACACAGACATGCATCACATATAAATTAAGTACAAAATTAATACTTATCTTTAAACTACAATAATTCCACCAACTACGTGCAGACCTTCCATGAACCTCTCATCCTTAGACTACGCTACTCATCACGCTCAGCAGTGGGTCACCCCCGAGATGGGACTAAGCTCCACCTAAGGCAATGGAATCCTAGACTAGGCTGAGGTTACAGGAAAACTGCAAAATGAAACCAGAAGGATTCTCTCCAGCAGCCTTCTTATGCCCACTACTCACGGAATCTCATTCCCCACATGCATGTTCCACCCAGGAGTAAACACCTTCAAAAGTATAGTCCATTAGTTGATTCACCTCCCTCTCTAGGTCTTGAAAACAGGTCGGATCAGGAATTCACAGAGCTCTGTAGCTGGTGCTAGACTCTCTCTGGGAGAAAACCAATTCCTAGCAGACTCTCTCACCTAGAGAGATTTTCTCACAGGATTGACAACCTACCTCTTCTACCACGTGCCTGACAACCCACTTCTTCAACACACTCCTTGACTTAGCTCCAGCCAGGTGAGGACAATAGCAATGGTTCAACACCCATTCACATAGAAATGAAAGTAGCAACAACAGATGGGCATGGCACTGCCGGCGGAAACATCCCATGCTAAAACACGGTATGACTAAGGAGATTACCCAGGTGTCAGGTTCCTCAGAAAACACCGAACGACTCATGGAAATTGGGTTTCAGGATGCGTAACAAGAACATTATGCAGAGCTCGATGATGGAGGTCAAACGCAGAGACCAAACTTAATTCACGGGAATACACCGGTCGGCTTCATGGTTCTAGTTTGTAAGAATGCATGGTTGTGTTGAGGTTCCACGTAGAGGAAAAACGGTTCAGACAGAGGATCATTCCGCGGGTTTTTCCCACTGGTTTCAAGGTGCGGGGCAATAAAAATGCAGAGGTTGATCATAGAGATCTCACGGTTTCAAATGGAGGATAGGGAAACTGGAAGAACGAACCCCAACTTTGTTGAATCTTCATCTTTTAACTGTATGTGCCCAGGTCGACACTTGTCTTCCGGAAGCTACATGTGTTCCCTTTAGTACACATTGCCTTTCCTAGGACTTAGGATAAAAACATGTCTTTCACACAGCTTTAGAACAATAATAAATTATTATTCTCAAGGACTTAAGCCCCTAATATTAGCTCTCTTTCAAACCTTTTAGCCCCCTTTCTGTTACCCGCCTTGTGGAGGCTTAGTCCGCCATCACTCTTTCTTTGTGTTCCTTCTACACACAACGATGTTTATATTTTATTAATGATCTCCATAATTACATATACAAAATCAGGCCCCTCGCCTTTAACACCTAGGCTCTCTATCCTAATAAACACATAATTTCACCAGCTTATATAAACTTGGCTCACCATCCTATAAATATGATTATGATTCATAATATAAATGGGGCTCGTCCTTGGGGTATTACAATCCCCTCCCCTTATTTTTTCACTATCCTCAATGCAACTCTTTACACAAGATCAGCAAGATTTCCCAACATCTTCAAAAAGATGCGGGTATTATTCCCACATAGCATCCTCATGCTCCCATGCCGCATCCTCAGGACCATACCAGGTCCACTGGACCTTCAAAAGCTCTATGGCTCGATTCTAGAGTTGCTTGTTTTTTTGGTCCAATATGCGCACCGGATGCATTTGCAAGATGCCTTCTTGCTCCACCTGAATCATATTTGAATCAATTGAATGATTATTACGAGGTATATATTTCTTAAGCAATGAAATATGAAACAAAGTATGTACATTCATGGATGCAAGTAATGCAAACATATATGCAATGTATATATATGTATATACAGACAATTCTAATAAGATTATAACCTATATACAACATACACTAAATAGAGAATTGGTACTTATATTTTGATTGAGAAGACATTCCAAATCAACATGGTCTAGGCCAAGGTACCAAACCTCAACAACACTCCAACCAACCAAACCTCAGTAGCACTCCAACCAACAGTCTCTCATTCCCCACATGTTTGTCCCACCCCAAGAGTGTACACCTTCACTGTCACATAGTCCATCGACTGCTACATCTCTCTTTCCTTGGGCTTCAGCAACAGGTCGGCTTAGGAAGTCTCAGAGAACCGTGACTCGAGGAGTTCCAACTTCCCTCAGAGGTCTCAAATCAATATCTTCTTGAGCTATTCTTTGTAGTCAACATTCTAACTTTAATCAACATCATCTCATTTGCATCACCCACATGCAGTTATCATGAGAAAACATAAAATAATTATTTAGAAGTTCAAACTTAGTTCAAAGGGAATTCATCTTTTCCCCAAAACATGAAATTCTATTTCATAATTCATCTTGGTTGTTTCCATATTATAAATGCAGCCATCCTTGTGGTTATCCATAGGCACCAACTGCATGCCATTTTTCTTGTAATGCTTCATCTTGCATACATCCAACAAATTGTTAGTATTTTATGTACATCATAATTCAACATGTACACCACCTTAGGCAATGATCTTAGAATTTTCTGCACCTAGCAATTCAATCACAGTTACCAAAAAATTTAACCAAATAGAATGAATCATCATTCTATGCATATGCATGTTCATAATTAATAACAGTAAGTTTATTATTTCAATTTTCTGAACATAAAATTTTCTATAGTCTATATTCCTATGACTACCTGGCTTGCAACTTTCCTTTTGCAATGTTTAACAGTTCCTGAAATGTTCTCAACTTCATGAGTTAGCAACATTTCATCCATTAGTATAATTATTTCCATGCCAAAAACATATATACATGCACTCACAAAATGTATTCACAAAAGTGCATTTAAGTATACAATTCCATCATGTATGAGTGCAACTCTCTCCCTTACTAGACATCAGTACAACTTTCAATGCCTATTTATTTAGTGCACCTTGCATTGAATTACATAGTTCTCCTTACCTTAGTCATGTATCTTACCATCCATAAGTTGGAATTATAGCCAATGTGTTGACACATTCTCCACACAGTTCCTATTGTCTTCCCAATTAATTGTATGCATTCCTTTTGGACCCGAACACTACACCAAGAATATAATTTTGTGGTGTTTATTAGTGTTAGAAAAAAGGTTGCAGCCCATGTTTTATTTAAAGGTAGGAAGCTTTTAGTACCCGTGTGGCTCATAACCTTTCCATATCTGTACCTTGCCATATCCAACCATGTCCTAGTCTCATACATGACTAGCTTACTAGCATTCATTCCTATGACAAGTTCTTATCTTTTAATTCTTTGGTTATTACCCCATAACCAGATTAACATGACATTCTACTATGTGAGTGTGTGCATTCAGAAGCTAAAAAGATTTGAATTAATACAGGCCTCCAACCTTTACCACATCCAGTGGTATGCACTCAATAATATAATCATGTGATTTTGTATAATAACTCTGGCTAAGGAAATTATTACCTAAATTTCCATTCATCAATTATGCAAAAAGAGTAATAAAACTCATACTTGCATGACTACCATTAATAGATTTTATACTACCTAAATGTCTGATGGCAGTAGAAGTTTTCATGCTTCTTTTATCAAACCTATAACCAACACTTCAACTTTTTGTTGCTTCTCTCCTTATGTAGAAACATCATCATTAACACTTGCAAACATGCGAGCATTCTTTCCTCTGGCTGACCCAATCAAGCCATAACATACTTGCTTCCACAAAAATTGCAACAACTTCTTTCCCATGTGCAACTTTTCCTTTTTGATCCCAGAAGTCTTCAATTCTTCCCGGATTCCTGAATCTTCTTGTGCTCTCATTGTAATCACTATACATGACTATTTTTTTCCTGAGAACTTTCTAGCCAAATCACTCTTGGTTGCCTTTGCATTTATAGTCCCAAACTGAGATGATATTAACCTTCAACTTTTGTTAATTTCCTAGGTCCAACTATCCCAATCTCATACTTGAATGAATCAAATTCCACACCAA
>ML804002.1:27392-43317 GCA_009831015.1 Picea engelmannii | reverse complement strand
GTGTCCAAGTGGAATAGGTGGGTGGCCACCAATATCCACCTAGATCATTTGATATATTTTCCACTCTGGTGCTCTGTCCAATATTTAAATTCTCTGAATTTTTCAAATGTCTCTGATTTGTTCTTGAGAAAATAAACCCAAGATTTCCTATTAAAATCATCAATGAATGTTATAAAATAAAAGTTTCCTCCTATTGACAGAGTTTGAATTGGACCAAAAAAGTATGTATGCATTGGCTTGAGATGTTCTATTTCTTTATAGGAAGAATTGAGAAAACTACCCTTTTGTTGTTTGGCCAAAATACAACTCTCACAAGAGATTTTATGTTCATTTATGATGGGCATACCTTTGACCATATATTTCTTATGTAAAAGATTGAGACTGATAAATGGTAAATGACCATATCTAAGATGCCACAACCAAGTTTCACCTAAGCTTGAGACATTTTGGGCATATGACTGTGACAAATTTACATTTCTCAATATCAAAGGAAACATTCTATTTTTGGTCATTTGTACTGTAGCTATGATTTTCTTACTAGGAGTTTTTTCCAAGATTGTACACTTGGAACCTTAAAAAATGACTCTACTACCATGTTCATTCATGTAGCCTATACTCATTAGATTATGTCTAAGACTAGGTACATAGTAAAAATCATGAATATATTTCTTTTCATCTTTGTTGATGAATACATAAATTACACCCTTTCCTAAAAAGTTCTTTTGAGAATCATCTCCCAATTTATGTTGAGATGTGACAGAGCTATTTAAACTAGAAAAAAAATATTTGTTACCTGTCATATGATTGTTCAATCCACTATCCAACAACTAGAGATCATGATTGTTTCCTGCCTCATCTCTTATAACCAGAGATCATGGTTTCTTACAAGTTAGGCTTCCTTCTAGATCTTTGAATATGGTGGCATATTTCATTGATATTCAAAGGTCATGGAAGGATGAGAAATCAACCAAGATGGGAGATTCAACAAACATTCGAGCAACTAGTAAATGTGCATAAGGAAGCCATGATTTCTGCTAACCCAATGAATTATCCTGGTTCAATTGGATCTCAGCGAAATGACATGATCCCATTAAAACTTCTAAGGATGAAAAGTGCAAGTTCTCTGGTTAGAGAAGAAAGTGTAGCATATTTTTTATCAACCCAGGGCAACTGATTGTAGAAGAAAAGAAGTAAATTGGAGATATAGGATTGCAACCATACTGTTATTATATTCGTGTAGCAGGAAGGACATTACCCTTCCTCTGTATTATACGATCACACAGATCTTTTGTTGTTTGATGCAGGAGCATTGTCATCAGTCTAGGAGGTTGAGCAGAGGACATCTCAGTAGCCAACGTGCACATTTAAAGTCGGTTTTGATCCCAAGGAGGGTACATCATCTTAAATTTTTGAAAACATTGTAATTAAAGATCCTTAATATTTGGAGGCTTGAGCCATTGTATAGGATCACAAGAGATTGTAATCGCCTTAATTATATGAATGAATGTACAAATTTCGAGTGTCAACTCTTATCTAGTTTGTGAAATCTCATAGTAGATGAATGTTTTAATTATGATAGGATAGCATTAGGGTAGGATGGAGGGAAGGCTCGAGAATATCCTCATGTATAAATATATGTAATCTCTGCCCAAATGAGGCTATCGAACCTTGCATTAATTATGTTGAATGTAAGTGCAAGAAGACTACAGAAGGAAAATATATTTTTCTACTGAAAGTAAATGGAGTTTCAAAGAACTATACGAGTTCGTGTACATACTTTGTTGAATGAATACAAGTAGAGAGGTTTGATTCCAAATGCATGGTGTTACTTATTTATGATTTCATGGAGTGAATGTCGTGTTCTCGATTTTATTTGTTTGTGTGCTTTAGTATGCATTTTATGGTTAGATGTTGCAACTTTTAATGTTCCATAAGTTTCAATTGCTTCTCTTTTGAGAGTTTTGGTGCAAGGAATGCATAGAGCCCACAAGGTGTGTGAAGGCCGAGTCGAGTCTGACTCATAAGCTCAAAAGAAGTAGCGTGAAACTTTGAAGAGAAAGTGCAAGGAGTGAACAATCGCTTAGTGGAGAGAAAAGTTGAGAACAAACCCATGCAAGGTGTGCATTAGGCCTGCACTCAGTTAGAGTGTTGAGAAGTATATGTATGGATACTGTAAGGAGTGTGTGAAAGGTCTCCGAGAAACTTTAAATTCTCAAGGTAAACAGGAACCAGAGGTGCACAAGAGTGACATAGAAAAATTTCTAAGTCTAAATTTGTAAAGTGTTCAATGGAGTGCAAAGGAAGGTGCTAGAGGTTCAATTTTCCTCGCTTGGTCAAGCTCGGGATAGATAGTGAACAAGATCCTTTGAAAAAGGAGGAGTTTTATTAATTTGTAGGATGAGCGGATGAGATCCACTCGTGGAGAAACCAAATCTTTCCTAGCCACTAGATCCGGGAAAGTAGTGCAAAAGTTACCACAGAATTCCTTTGGACTTCGTAAGTTTGACAGATTTCATTGGAGGAGTGCATATGAGCCAAAAGACATGAAGTTCCGAAGTCTAAAATGCATTTTGAGCATTGACTCTAGTGGACACATGTCAGTGGATCCTCAAGTCCAGAAGATCAACCATCCAAGAGAAAGGGGACGTCATTGCAAAGGGTTGACAATTCCTCAAAGATCCGAAGAGAGGAGTAGATATCCATCACTGATAAACCAAAGACATGTGGAAGTAGATCTCAAGATCTAGATATTCAACACTCCAGGAGATCCATGAAGTGGTTCTTTGAAAAGTCCTGAAGCCTGGAGTTACGAAGTGTATTTTAGTCATTGATCCAGGGAAAGATGAGAACCGTCTGATCTAATTCAGAGTTTGGTTCTCTAGGAGCATAGAGTGTTGGAGCAGGAACAATCTTTGTAGCCTGAAATCGCGAAATGATTCCACGTTGTGGATTTCAATGGGTCATGTGGACCATTGATCTTTGATTACCGATTCAACAATTTTCTACTTCAGTGTTCGGGAGGAACACAATGCAATTTTGTTGAAACTCTCGAAGTCTGAGAGTTCTGAATTCCCGAATTCTTTGGAGATTGGAGATTTAGCCCATAATTTCTAGCTCATGGTCCCTTTAAGGACTTTCTAGTACTCAGGGACTCCCGAAAAGCAGATTTTGTATTTCGGAAGAAAGTCATAGGACCTTTGTTTATCATTCCAAGGGCTCAACAGGGGCCCGAGAGCTAAATCATCTCCCAATGTTAAACCATCCTAGACTAGGAGGTCGTGCAGACCCAAAGAGTGGGTGGGGGTTCACATCAAGTGGTATCAGAGCACCGTAAATTAAAATTTTCCCATAGGTAGCAGGGAAAAGAAAGGTGTTTTTCTGATACCATAATGTGGTCTAAGAGCCTGAATTGTACTCTATGTAAAGAAGATCTTGGAACCATGCCACCAAGAAGATGCAGTGATAGGCCTGTAGAGAATCGAACAATGGAAGAAGAGATGAGGCGAATTTGTGCGAGATTGGATGCCACAGAGATAGTGCAGAGGAGATCTCATGATGCTGGTGAGATCAATGAGGTTAATAGTGAAGAAGTAGAAGCAGAAGGAGTTGTAGGAGAAGAAGCTGCAGAAGAGAGAATGTTGAGAGTTGTTGTCAAAATGGGAGCTAGAGAAAAAATAGAAATCCCAATGTATGCAGGCAAGCTAGATGTTGAGGAGTTGTTGGATTGGATAAGTTCTTTGAAAAAGTTCTTTGATTATGAGGATTTCATTTATGAAAAGAAAGTGAAGCATATTGTGATCATATTGAAGGGACATGCAGCGTTGTGGTGGGACAAACTGCAGGATGACAAAAGATGCGAAGGTAAGTCCAAAATCAAAATATGGGATAGAATGGTAGCTAAACTAAAAGATAAATTCATAACCAAGGAAAATCAGATAAATATGTTTAGGAAATTATTGAAACTAAGACAAAAGGCCTTGTTAGTGAAGGAGTACACTGAAGAATTTTACAGGTTGAACATCAGTGCAGGTCATCGAAAGAATGATGAAGAAAAAAATACTAGGTATATAAATGGATTGAGGTATGAGATTCAAGATGAAATCATAATGATGAAGATGAGGACCATAGAAGATTCTTATTAGGTGGCATTGAAAGTAGAGGAAAAGTTGGCTAGAAAGAAAAACCAATGAAAGAGAGGCAAGAATTCAAACAGAGGTAAAGGAATTATCCGAGAGAAATTCCAAAAGCCCAAAGTTGAGACCGAAAGTATGACAGTAAGCCAGAGAGGAGGACATTCCAGAGGGGGACAATATGGAAGAATAAAATCATTTTCTTGAGGAAGAAGAAGAGGCAGAGGAGGATAAGTGAAATGCTATGCCCGTGGAGTGACAAGGCATATGTCTTGAGAATGTCCTAAGATGAAGAAAGATGGAGAAGCTCACATATCTGAAGCATAGAAGATGAATGTGGAAGAAGAGGTAGAAGAAGATGGGAGATCCCTCATGATGAGGAAGGTTCTTTTAAACCATATAAAGAGGTAAAGGATCCAATATAGAGCAACAGTTTGTTTAGAACTGCCTGGAATACCAAAGATAGGGTATGCAAAGTGATCATATGTAATAGGCCCAGGGATGCCCAAGGATGGGTTTTCACCGAAGTTCCATAGGCCCAGAGAACAGGTCGAGAAATGCCACTAATCAACTCTGATACCAATTTGTAACATCCCCAACCACCAGCAAGCCAGTAAATGCCACTACTCAACTCTGATACTGATTTGTAATGTCCCCGACCATCAACCCCATTGTCAAGAAAACGCTACTACGTGGAACATTCACACACACACACACACACATACACACACAACAGTTCATATTAAATGAATTTAAAACACTTAACACAAAGTTACCATTACCATATAGAATTAATGGAAAACAACTATAATTCATACTTGCAATAGAATACATGATAACATTTCAAAGACACAGACATGCATCACATATAAATTAAGTACAAAATTAATACTTATCTTTAAACTACAATAATTCCACCAACTACGTGCAGACCTTCCATGAACCTCTCATCCTTAGACTACGCTACTCATCACGCTCAGCAGTGGGTCACCCCCGAGATGGGACTAAGCTCCACCTAAGGCAATGGAATCCTAGACTAGGCTGAGGTTACAGGAAAACTGCAAAATGAAACCAGAAGGATTCTCTCCAGCAGCCTTCTTATGCCCACTACTCACGGAATCTCATTCCCCACATGCATGTTCCACCCAGGAGTAAACACCTTCAAAAGTATAGTCCATTAGTTGATTCACCTCCCTCTCTAGGTCTTGAAAACAGGTCGGATCAGGAATTCACAGAGCTCTGTAGCTGGTGCTAGACTCTCTCTGGGAGAAAACCAATTCCTAGCAGACTCTCTCACCTAGAGAGATTTTCTCACAGGATTGACAACCTACCTCTTCTACCACGTGCCTGACAACCCACTTCTTCAACACACTCCTTGACTTAGCTCCAGCCAGGTGAGGACAATAGCAATGGTTCAACACCCATTCACATAGAAATGAAAGTAGCAACAACAGATGGGCATGGCACTGCCGGCGGAAACATCCCATGCTAAAACACGGTATGACTAAGGAGATTACCCAGGTGTCAGGTTCCTCAGAAAACACCGAACGACTCATGGAAATTGGGTTTCAGGATGCGTAACAAGAACATTATGCAGAGCTCGATGATGGAGGTCAAACGCAGAGACCAAACTTAATTCACGGGAATACACCGGTCGGCTTCATGGTTCTAGTTTGTAAGAATGCATGGTTGTGTTGAGGTTCCACGTAGAGGAAAAACGGTTCAGACAGAGGATCATTCCGCGGGTTTTTCCCACTGGTTTCAAGGTGCGGGGCAATAAAAATGCAGAGGTTGATCATAGAGATCTCACGGTTTCAAATGGAGGATAGGGAAACTGGAAGAACGAACCCCAACTTTGTTGAATCTTCATCTTTTAACTGTATGTGCCCAGGTCGACACTTGTCTTCCGGAAGCTACATGTGTTCCCTTTAGTACACATTGCCTTTCCTAGGACTTAGGATAAAAACATGTCTTTCACACAGCTTTAGAACAATAATAAATTATTATTCTCAAGGACTTAAGCCCCTAATATTAGCTCTCTTTCAAACCTTTTAGCCCCCTTTCTGTTACCCGCCTTGTGGAGGCTTAGTCCGCCATCACTCTTTCTTTGTGTTCCTTCTACACACAACGATGTTTATATTTTATTAATGATCTCCATAATTACATATACAAAATCAGGCCCCTCGCCTTTAACACCTAGGCTCTCTATCCTAATAAACACATAATTTCACCAGCTTATATAAACTTGGCTCACCATCCTATAAATATGATTATGATTCATAATATAAATGGGGCTCGTCCTTGGGGTATTACAATCCCCTCCCCTTATTTTTTCACTATCCTCAATGCAACTCTTTACACAAGATCAGCAAGATTTCCCAACATCTTCAAAAAGATGCGGGTATTATTCCCACATAGCATCCTCATGCTCCCATGCCGCATCCTCAGGACCATACCAGGTCCACTGGACCTTCAAAAGCTCTATGGCTCGATTCTAGAGTTGCTTGTTTTTTTGGTCCAATATGCGCACCGGATGCATTTGCAAGATGCCTTCTTGCTCCACCTGAATCATATTTGAATCAATTGAATGATTATTACGAGGTATATATTTCTTAAGCAATGAAATATGAAACAAAGTATGTACATTCATGGATGCAAGTAATGCAAACATATATGCAATGTATATATATGTATATACAGACAATTCTAATAAGATTATAACCTATATACAACATACACTAAATAGAGAATTGGTACTTATATTTTGATTGAGAAGACATTCCAAATCAACATGGTCTAGGCCAAGGTACCAAACCTCAACAACACTCCAACCAACCAAACCTCAGTAGCACTCCAACCAACAGTCTCTCATTCCCCACATGTTTGTCCCACCCCAAGAGTGTACACCTTCACTGTCACATAGTCCATCGACTGCTACATCTCTCTTTCCTTGGGCTTCAGCAACAGGTCGGCTTAGGAAGTCTCAGAGAACCGTGACTCGAGGAGTTCCAACTTCCCTCAGAGGTCTCAAATCAATATCTTCTTGAGCTATTCTTTGTAGTCAACATTCTAACTTTAATCAACATCATCTCATTTGCATCACCCACATGCAGTTATCATGAGAAAACATAAAATAATTATTTAGAAGTTCAAACTTAGTTCAAAGGGAATTCATCTTTTCCCCAAAACATGAAATTCTATTTCATAATTCATCTTGGTTGTTTCCATATTATAAATGCAGCCATCCTTGTGGTTATCCATAGGCACCAACTGCATGCCATTTTTCTTGTAATGCTTCATCTTGCATACATCCAACAAATTGTTAGTATTTTATGTACATCATAATTCAACATGTACACCACCTTAGGCAATGATCTTAGAATTTTCTGCACCTAGCAATTCAATCACAGTTACCAAAAAATTTAACCAAATAGAATGAATCATCATTCTATGCATATGCATGTTCATAATTAATAACAGTAAGTTTATTATTTCAATTTTCTGAACATAAAATTTTCTATAGTCTATATTCCTATGACTACCTGGCTTGCAACTTTCCTTTTGCAATGTTTAACAGTTCCTGAAATGTTCTCAACTTCATGAGTTAGCAACATTTCATCCATTAGTATAATTATTTCCATGCCAAAAACATATATACATGCACTCACAAAATGTATTCACAAAAGTGCATTTAAGTATACAATTCCATCATGTATGAGTGCAACTCTCTCCCTTACTAGACATCAGTACAACTTTCAATGCCTATTTATTTAGTGCACCTTGCATTGAATTACATAGTTCTCCTTACCTTAGTCATGTATCTTACCATCCATAAGTTGGAATTATAGCCAATGTGTTGACACATTCTCCACACAGTTCCTATTGTCTTCCCAATTAATTGTATGCATTCCTTTTGGACCCGAACACTACACCAAGAATATAATTTTGTGGTGTTTATTAGTGTTAGAAAAAAGGTTGCAGCCCATGTTTTATTTAAAGGTAGGAAGCTTTTAGTACCCGTGTGGCTCATAACCTTTCCATATCTGTACCTTGCCATATCCAACCATGTCCTAGTCTCATACATGACTAGCTTACTAGCATTCATTCCTATGACAAGTTCTTATCTTTTAATTCTTTGGTTATTACCCCATAACCAGATTAACATGACATTCTACTATGTGAGTGTGTGCATTCAGAAGCTAAAAAGATTTGAATTAATACAGGCCTCCAACCTTTACCACATCCAGTGGTATGCACTCAATAATATAATCATGTGATTTTGTATAATAACTCTGGCTAAGGAAATTATTACCTAAATTTCCATTCATCAATTATGCAAAAAGAGTAATAAAACTCATACTTGCATGACTACCATTAATAGATTTTATACTACCTAAATGTCTGATGGCAGTAGAAGTTTTCATGCTTCTTTTATCAAACCTATAACCAACACTTCAACTTTTTGTTGCTTCTCTCCTTATGTAGAAACATCATCATTAACACTTGCAAACATGCGAGCATTCTTTCCTCTGGCTGACCCAATCAAGCCATAACATACTTGCTTCCACAAAAATTGCAACAACTTCTTTCCCATGTGCAACTTTTCCTTTTTGATCCCAGAAGTCTTCAATTCTTCCCGGATTCCTGAATCTTCTTGTGCTCTCATTGTAATCACTATACATGACTATTTTTTTCCTGAGAACTTTCTAGCCAAATCACTCTTGGTTGCCTTTGCATTTATAGTCCCAAACTGAGATGATATTAACCTTCAACTTTTGTTAATTTCCTAGGTCCAACTATCCCAATCTCATACTTGAATGAATCAAATTCCACACCAAATTGTTTTATAGACTCTGGATTCTTCAATATATAGTTACTCTTCAGGACTGAACTTCTTCATCCCTTTCTCAATGGAATACTTTAGTACTTGAGGTTTTCTTGTACTCTCCGCTTCGCTTTTGCTATCTGGACATCTATCTCATAATTTCTTCTTCCATTATCTTAGGATGTTCATGGAATTGACTCCATTCAAGAGTTTTTCTTTTTCTAGTTTGCATACTTTCCATCACATATTATGTTGATTATTAATTTTCAGCATTCCATTATTATTTGGATTCCTCTGATTCAGCTTCTACATGAACAAATTATAATTCCCTAAAACTTTACTTCCTTATTCCCATTCTTTGCATCTCCATACGAACATATGGTTCATTCATTATCATGTATTGCATATGGATTTCTCCACCTAGCATTGGTCAAAATTTGGACCAGGCATCAAATTTTAGCTCAAAAATCAATGTTCTCATAATTGCCTCAAAACAAATGTGAGCGTATCCCTCGTCATCACGAATCCAACGCAATTTGTTTTGTCTCAAATGGACGTCGAGAGTGAGAGATATTGCGATCTGTCTGAATCGTCAAACAGTAAAAAAAATGGATGCTGACTGTGCAGTCCGTAAAGTCTGTACGGATGCTGACGTGGCTTGGTCGTACAGTAACGTGGCAGGTCTGTACAGTGATGTGGAAGGGTATGACTGACATGTGGTAGTTGACGTGGCAGGCATTTGACAGGACACATGGACGAATAGATTGTTGACATGTGGCATTTAATGGGTGAATAGTTTGGTGCCACATGGCCCAGACGTGGGCTGCCACGTGGCACCCCATTTTTGGTTGGTTATAAAATGTTATGTGTAGTCCGTGGGAGTCGAACCCTGAACCTCCCCACATGACAAGCTTTAACAAAGTCGGAATAACCAACGCGCCATGCCATTGGATGTTAACAATGTATGTTTTAAATTTTATTTAAATTATACCATATTAAAGTTTGGGCGGTAAAAACCTTTGGAGTCCGTGGGAATGGAATCCTAGACCTCCCACAATGCAACGATTTGGCATAGGCTTCCCAACTGGCACGCCATGTGGTGGTCCTTGTTTAAAGGATGGTTTAAATTCTATTTAAATTGCAATGAAATGCTATATGGGGCGCGTTCGGGCTGGGGCTTAGCCCCAGCCCTGGTCGCATGAATATATATATATATGATCACCGGTTATTACTTGTTGTGTGCATGGGTTTTTACAACGGACTTAGCGACGGTCCCATGGCGCCTACCCATACGACTTGGTTTTTAAAAGGACTCGGCCCTTTTGTTTATGCGCGAGGTCATATGACCCTTTATATGCCCGAGAGTTTGATGGTTAGGGGCTGGAGGCGCCCTAACCGTCCTACAGTTTGAATAGTTATTCGATTGCATGTGTGTACTGGGTTTAAACATGGATTTGGAGCGTGTTCTTGGTTCAAGCACACAGAGGTGCATTTTGGCGAACCAGAGCCAGCAAGCTTGAAGGAAGAGGATGGAAGGAGGCCTATCTTTCTCATTTTTTGGCCGATTGAGGTGTCGTAAAAGCCCAGCTAGGGGTTTTTGGATGTCCTGAATCCATTGGCACTGTTATCAATTCCTTTTGAAGACTTATTCTGCAGTTTTTTCACCATTGAAGTTTCAGCAAGCTCTAGGGAGCTTGAAGCCCTCATTGATCGAGGACATGTTTTGGTGAGCCTATGTTTGTTTTGTGTGATTGAATAATCATTTTTGGCTAATTGATATGCTCTGAACACATTGGGATGGGTTTCAAAGGCTTTTGAGGAATTTTACAGGTGTATTTGCCAAAGAGAATCTTAGGGAAGCTTATGGCCACATGTAGAAGAGGTCATGCCCGGATGAGCCATGATCCGTTTTCAGAGTTCTATTAGTCATTTTTGGGGTTTTTATGTGTTCTGATCTCAATGGTAGAGTCTGTTTTTCCATTGGAGTTGAGCAGCAGCTTGTAAAAGTACTTTTGACAAATTAATCCCAAAGAGCCAAGTCCATTGATGGAGGCTCAAGGAGATGTAGCCCGGAGGGGGGTGAACTCCTTTATCATGTTGTGATTGTTGTGAGTTTGATGGTTTATTTACTGCAAGTTATGTTGCTATGTATTTATTGAAAGTACATATTTAACCATCTAAAAGAACATTTCCTCACACATAAGCATTTACAAGAAGATACATAAACTTGGCACATAAATTATTCTTTCATATTTTAACACATGAAGCAAGGTCCTGTAAAGTTTATTTTTAATGAAGTAGAGGGTGCTTGCATAGCATAACAAGTCAGCCTTCTATTCACACTTGATGTGCAAGGATTTTCACCTGGACTATCTTCCCCAAACAAGAATCCTGTTTGGGGTTTCCATTCTTCTTATCGAACCCAACATCTGATCCCACGACTTCTGAAAAATCTCAGATGTAGAATAAAGAATTTCCCCTGTCCTTCTTCTCTAATGCACTTCTTGTGCAACGATCTCTTTTCTCTGAGCTAATGGCTCTTAGATATTTATTGGACCCTATCATAAGGTTCCCAGGTCTTCAGTACCTCCGTAATGTAGGTCTGAACCAGAAAAAACCCATGGGATTCCTTCCTAACCCCTTTTTTTCCCTCTTTAACACATTTTTTGGGCACTAGCCCCCGTTTTCCTTGGGCCCTTAATTCATATGGGACCACGAATGTGACGAAGTGTTAAATCAATAGGTTCTTACTCGAGCCTTCAACTTCAGGAATTTTCAAACACAGCACAACAATCTCTCGGAGTTCTGGATTACTGAACTCATGAAGTAGAGTGGATGAACAGTCCATGTCTACCTAGAACACAACGACTGACACTCACTATGGAACCTCAGTCGTCTGAGTTTTGAGACTTTCAAGTTTCATGACTTTGGGAGATACCGCTGCAAATATAAATGGCCCCTGTTGATTTGAGATCAACGGTCCTCGATTAGTTCGGGACTTTAGGTCTTTTCGAACAAGACCAGATCAAGGGTCCTTCGACCTCCTCCTCGATCAACGATTGAGATCTCCTTCAGGTCTTCGGTGCTTTCACCCTCTACTTTCCTTTGGAGTTCCAAATCTAGCGCCATGCATCCTCTTTTAGATCAACGACTATCCAACAGAGTGAGTCTCTATATTCCACGTCTCTCCTCATAGATCAATGATCCATGTTCCTTCCTTCAGTTCAACGGCCCATAGACGTTTCGATATTTGGCACTTCGGGACATCCCAAAACACAAATTCACAAAAACCTCGTAGTACGATTCTCTAAAGTTCATGATCTAGTGACACCTGTTCAACCCAGATCAATGACTCCTAGCTTCTTCGGCTATTCAGGCTTCAGTGATTTCAAACTTTCATCCTTCGCATTTGTAATGATCCCAAGCCCAATTCTGTCTTGGAATCACTAACTACCACTATTTTGTCGATGTGTAGGTTTTTATTGAGTTATTAAGTGCATGCAAGATTCATTCAACACATGAATATCATCATACATTCAAGATATAGAAGCACAAGCAAGATCTGTCCCTTTTGTTATAAGCAATGTAGGATCAATACAATAGATGTTCGATCTAGCATAAACCTTAGATGGTTGTACAAACAACATATATGAGCTGCTACAAAATGCTCCCAACAATACAAAATAAGCCTCTAAAGGTTGGATAAGTAATGAATACTAGTATCAAGAAGATCTGAATGTCAAACCCTCCAATTAGAGAGTGTCACGCATCCAAGTGGAGACTGAAGCCCTCGATAATTAGGTCTTGATGGATGAATGCTCCAAATGATCCCAAACTTGATCAAATAATAGATCAGGGCAGTGGGAGCCTCCTCCTAAAGTTTCAAACCCAACGTCCAAGGCAAACCTCTCCAACTGCAGAATCTTCTAAGATAGTTTCGTCCTCCTGAATAGCTAAGTCGAGCCCTCCTCAATGGTATGGCACGCCCTTGTTGGATGTTCCTCAACAGTACGACCCTGATGTCTTCTGAAACCTTAGAAGGAAATGTGCTGAGAATAGAATGGTGTGGAGGAATATTTCATCCCCGAGACCAAGTTGTGGAACAAGGTTAGTGGATATTTCACCACTGAGTTGCTCACAAGGGTTTGTGCAGCAAACCCCCAAACTGAATGCTCAAAGCACTAACAAGAAATATCCAAATCAGAATCAATAATAGGTGCACCCCAGCCTCTTACTTATACTTTTCCTTCTAATTCTCTGTTGAGTTAGGTTAACTCCCAGGGTTAATATTCTATTATTCTATTGAGTTATCTTTTACTCCTTTATCCTTTTCCTTTCTTAAGTCAACTTAAAAATATAACTTTTAACTTCTTGACTTCTCCCCCCTCAGTGTGAGACTATGACCTAGTGGGGGTGCCCAGGCCACTGAGTCTCCTCATCACCTCTCTAAGAGGTGGGGGACATTACAGTCTCCCCTTCTTGAAATTTCTTGTCCTCAAGCAATTCCAAACCTGCTTCTCTAACCATGTGCTCCGACTCCCAAGATGCATCCTCAATGGGTAAATCCTTCCACCTGATCAAATACTCCTTGATGCTTCGGTTTCAGAGCCTCTTATCTCTGACTTCTAACACCTCCCCTGGAATCAAAACAAGCTGTCCCTCCTCATCCATGGGATGTAATGCCTCAATCTTCCTGACGTGTGGACCGAGGGATTTCTTAAGACACGAGACATGGAAGACGTTGTGAATTTTGCTACCCTGTGGAAGCTCCAGTTCATAAGCTACTGCCCCTATCTTCTTGCTGACTCTATAAGGTCCAGAGAAATGTGGCTGCAGTTTCTCCACTTCGATTCTTTTAATGGAGGCCTTCCTGTATGGTTGCAACCTCAAATAGACTAAATCTCCAACCTCAAAGGTACGATAAACCCTGTGCTTTTCTGCTTGGACCTTTTTCTGGTTTTGTGCCCTCTGTAAATGATCCTTCAATTCCCTGAGAATGTCTTGGCTTTGTTGTATCCAATCCTGTACCATCGGAGCCCTGCTATCACCAAATGAAATCTCCACAAATGATAAAGGATCATAGCTATATAAAGCTTTGAAGGGTGACATGTTGATGGACATATGTTGGGTGGTGTTGTAACAATATTCTCGCAAATGTAACCATCTGATCCATGCTTTTTGTTGTCCTGCTACATAGTTTCTGAGGTAACCTTCCACCCATTTGTTGACTATCTCAGTCTAACCATCCATCTGAGGGTGATAGCTAGTACTAGGAGTCAATGTCGTACCCACTAATTTGAAAAACTCCTGCCAAAATGTACTCATGAATCTGTTGTCTCTGTCACTGATGATGGTTTTGGGTAGGCCATGTACTCTGAACACCTCTCTGAAAAATAATTTGGCCACCTGTGCTGCACTGAAGTCTGTGGCTATGGGAAAAAAGTGTCCAAGCTTCATCAACCTATCTACCACCATGAAAATGCAATCTTTCCCCTGTGCTCTGGGAAACCCTGTGATGAAATCCATGGATATACTTTCCCACTTGTGCTCAGGAATAGGTAGGGGGTGCAACAGTCCTGCAGGGTGTGTGTGCTCATCCTTGTTTTCTTGGCATGTAGTGCATTCTTTGACATGCTTCATCACATCTTCCTTGAGGCCTTTCCATGCAAACCTCTCTCTCACCTGCCTGTACGTCTTACTGATGCCCTGATGCCCTGCTACTGGTGAGTTATGACATGCATGCAGAATCTTAGCTTTGAGAGCTGATCCAAGAACTAAAAAGATCCAGCCTTTGTAATAGATGAGGTCATTTATGACCCTAAAGTTGTCATCCTATGTTTGCTTGTCCAACAGTTGACAAGTGAACTGATCCTTTGCATATTCCACTATCAAGTGTTCCTTCAAGTTGATTGACATACCAGACATGGAAAAAATGGATGGCCTTCTAGATAATGCATCGGCCATTGCATTGTTCTTCCCTTTGACGAATTCAATGCCAAAGTCATAGGATTGTATTTTTCTTACCCATTTTTGTTGTCTTTCATTCAAATCCTTCTACTCCAAAAGATATTTAAGACTATTATGGTCTGATTTGACCACAAACCTTGCACCTACCAAATATTGCATGAATTTGGCTAGTGCATGCATGATAGCCAACATTTCTTTGTCGTAAATGCTGTAAAGTAGTTCAAGACCCCTAATTTTCTTACTTTCATAGGCAAGGGGGTGTCTTTTCTACATCAACAGGCTCCTATACCTTCCCCTGAGGCATCACACTCCAAAGTGAAGGGTATGCTGAAATCAAGAAGAGCTAGAACTGGGCAGGTGCTCATGACCTCTTTCATTTTCTCCATCGTGAATTGGGCCTCATCATTCCATTTGAAGGACCCCTTTTTGGTCAGGTCAGTCAAGGGTGCACACAGTTGAGAAAACCCTTTGACGAATTTCCTGTAGTATGTGCATAGGCCTAGGAATCCCCTCAGTTCTGTGAGTGTTTTCAGAGTAGGCCATTCCCTAATGGCTGTTATTTTCTCCTGGTGTACCTATACCCCTTTTTCCCCTATGATGTGTCCCAAGTAAAGCACTTTTGTCATTTCAAACTCACACTTGGATTCCTTGGTGTATAGTGACTGCTCTTCCATGATTGACAGGATTTGGTCCACATGTCGAAGGTCTTCCTCCCAGGTCTTGCTATAAATGAGCAAGTCATCAAAGAATACCAACAAGTGTTTCCTCGGCTATTTGTTGAACACATGGTTCATGCAAGACTGAAATGTGGCTGGGGCATTGGTTAACCCAAAGGGCATCACCAAAAACTCATAATGGCTATAGTGACACCTAAAGGTTGTTTTTGAGATGTCCTCCTCCCTCATTTTGATTTGATGGTAGCCCGAGCGAAGATCAATTTTTGTGAAATATATAGCTCCATGCAGCTCATCCAACAACTCATCAATCCTGGGTATGGGGTACC
>ML804002.1:9535-25922 GCA_009831015.1 Picea engelmannii | reverse complement strand
CCCTTCAAGGGTTCCATCAATCCTTCTGTAAAGAGCATCATGAGCCTGGTTGGGGACATATCTTGCACCATCACTGCCAACCTATGGAACTCATCAATGTATGCCTCAGTCGTACCTATTTTCTTGAGTTGGGTGAGCTCCCGGAAATGTAACTCAAGATCTCCTAGATCAAATCTATCAATCATCCTCTAAGTGAACTCTGTATAGGAAACAATCTGGTTGTGGCCAAGTGTGGTGAGCCCATGGTACCACTAGTCGTGGGCCTTTCCATCCAAGTACATGGTGGAAAACTCGATGGCCTCCATCTCTTTCATGGGGTTGAGCTGTAAATAGGTATCCAGCTTCTGTACCCATGATTGTGTCGTCATCTTGGTCATACCATCAAAGTATGGGATTTCTATCTTCCCTATTCTATGTTCAAACTCAAAACTACCCCTTTGGTTTTTCCTAGGTTGATTTCTGAACCTGAGTTGGCAATACTGATCTAGGGACATTTGTCTTTGGACCTTCATATCCAAACTGTAGTATTCTTTGGCACTCCTTTCCATTTGTTCCACAAATTCTTCAACCTGTTCCTGTTGCCCTTGCTCATCTGTGAATGTGGGCATGTAGGGTCTAGGGTTAGCTCTACTACCTAAATGTCAACCAAGTTGATCATCTATGAATGCAGGTATGTATCGTCTCTGATTGACCCTGCTACCCATCTTACCCTGGGTTGTGTCTCCATCTAGACTTCCTTCGGATCTAACTACTTTCTCCAGATTATATATGATCTCCTCATGGATTTCCCCGGATCCACCAACCTCCTTGTTCCCGTACGTATTTGGGTTCCTCCCTTGATGAGTCACTTGCATTAGAAGTTCATTTAGCTTGGATTGATTCTTGTTCATTATCTGCAGGTTTTCGTCAACCCTCTTCAAAGTTTCAGAGAGTTCGGCCTGTCCCCTTCTGTTGGTTTCATGGTACTCATCCAAGTGTCGGACCAATGTGCTTTCCATATGATTGACGGATTGTTGGAACTTATTAAATTCTACTGCTATGCGAGCCAATCCTAGAAACTCATGGTCATCCCCTAACCCTTCCATTTTGGCCTCTGTCTCACTGCTCAGTTTAGTCCTTCTACCCATAAGAGCACCACTGTACCTCTGTATGCGCTGATCCTTCCACAGGTTTGGGGGGATCGAAGCTCTGATACCACTGTAATGATCCCAAGCCTAATTCTATCTTGGAATCACTAACTACCACTATTTTTTCGATGTGCAGGTGTTTATTGAGCTATTAAGTGCATACAAGATTCATTCAACGCATGAATATCATCATACATTCAAGATATAGAAGCACAAGCAAGATCTGGCCCTTTTATTATAAGCAATGTAGGATCAATACAATAGATGGTCGATCTAGCATAAACCTCAGATGGTCGTACAAACAACATATATGAGCTGCTACAAAATGCTCCCGACAATACAAAAGAAGCCTATAAAGGCTGGATAAGTAATGAATACCAATATCAAGCAGACTATGTCAAACCCTCCAACTAGAGAGTGCCACATATCCAAGTTGAGACTGAAGCCCTCGATAATTCGGTCCTAATGGATGAATGCTCCAAATGATCCCAAACTCAATCAAATAATAGATCAGGGAAGTGGGAGCCTCCTCCTGAAGTTTCAAACCCAACGTCCAAGGCAAACCTTTCCAACTGCAAAATCTTCTAAGATAGTTGCGTCCTCCTGAATATCTAAGTCAAGCCCTCCTCAATGGTATGGCACGCCCTTGATGGAAGTTCCTCAACAGTATGACCCTGATGTCATTTGAAGATTTAGAAGGAAATATGTTGAGAATAGAATGGTGTGGAGGAATATTTAATCCCCGAGACCAAGCTATGGAACAAGGTGAGTGGATATTTCACCACTGAGTTTCTCACAAGGGTTTGTGCAGCAAACCCCCAATCTGAATGCTCAAAGCACTAACAAGAAATATCCAAATCATAATCAGTAATAGGTGCACCCCAGCCTCTTACTTATACTTTTCCTTCTAATTCTCTGTTAAGTTAGGTTAACTCCCAGGTTTAATCTTCTATTCATCTGTTGAGTTATCTTTTACTCCTTTATCCTTTTCCTTTCTTAAGTCAACTTAAAAATATAACTTTTAACTTCTTGACTTTTCTCCCCTCAATGTGAGACTATGACCTAGTGGGGGTGCCCAGGCCACTGAGTCTCCTCATCACCTCTCTAAGAGGTGGGGGACATTACAACATTCTCCTAGAGTTCTTTCACCTGAAATACATTGATTTCTTCCATGCGTTCTTCTGGATCCAATAGTCCAGATATTCTTCATTCCTGTCAACTTCCTTTTGGAGGTTTCTTCCCCTAAACTTCCTGGTCTTTGTCCATGTGTCCTCCACAATGAATGGTTGTGATTTGCTTCAGCCTCTGGGACTTGGGGACTTCAATGAATTTGTCACTCTCCACACTTGCAATTCCTGAAGTGAATTTCTATGAAGTCTCAAATCTTCTAACATGCATCTCTCGACAACCGATGGCTTGGATCTTCTTCGACCTTCAGGTATTCGACAATTTTGTATATTCCCTAACCACAAACTTTTGAAGTGGTTCTCTCTGGAGTTATGGGTCTTTCTCCACCTATCAGCCTTAACGATGGTTGGTCCCTAATTACTTTGGGACTTCGGTGAATCTGTTATCCTGTGCACACAAGGGTTAAGTCTTGTGCACTTACCTTTGGATCCAACAATTGATGTTCCTTCGCACTTAGATCCAAAGGATGGGATCCATTCCTCCTCATCTCTCTCATTTTCTTTCCTGGACACGGATCTAATGGTCCAGGCTCCTCCCCACAATATATATGATGACTGTTGTCACTCCTCCTCTTGAGCTTTTGACTCCTTCTGACTTGGAAGAGTTTGTGGATATTCAAAGATTTCGGCCTTTGAAGTTTCTCCTACGAACCCGACTATCTTGAGTCTTAGCTACGTCTTTGCTAACACCATCCCTCCTAAGCTTTGCAACATGGAATAAGTTCGACTCCTACACACTCCATGCGTTATCTCTTCTAATATTTTTTATTTACTCAGTCTCCTAAGGGTATTGGTCCTTCTGTTTCCTTTCAAAGGGAAACTTTGTTCCCTCCTGGAAACCTTTTTCTCAAAGAACACCTTGTTGAGAGTTTTCTACAAAGTGTTCAACACCTCTATGAGTATCTTCCTCCGATACTCTTCTCCCTGAACTCGATAAATATTTCTCTCTGTGCACACTTGCACTCGCTCGATGCCCGCCTGGCAAAGCCCTATAGAGTTCTCAGTGACTCTATCTCTCTCTGAACTCAACACAGAGTTCTTCCTATGCACTCCTTGCACTTCTGTTGATGAAGGTTCAATGGTATCTCTCCTGAAATTCTCTGAGGTTAACTTACCTCTGTCAATGCACTCTTTTTGGACAATGTGCACTACTTGCACTCGAAAAATCAAAGAAGAGAAACAATTGAAACTTATTCAATACTTCACTAGTTCACACATTACTCTGTGGTCCAACACCACTTATGTCGTGATTTTATGATACGTCTACTCCTCGTGAGCTTCTTAAGATGGCCAAGGTAACATCTTGGCACTCAGGAACATTTTTGAGGTCCAAAATTGGTTCCTCTAGACACAATTTCCACCTGAAAATTCAGGTCCAAAGACCACTTATCCAGCCCATCCAGGTTCGGCATTAAAACCTTGGCTCTTAACTCGAATTTTGTCTACTTTGACAACAATTCTTTCAAAACTTTCTCTTCACTTTCCACTAACATGGCCCATCTAGGCTCAGTGTTGAAAGCCTTGGCTCTGATACCAATTTGTAATGTCCCCAACCATCAACCCCATTGTTAGGAAACGCTACTACGTGGAACATTCACATACACACATACATACATACATACATACATACATACATACATACATATATATATATGTGTGTGTGTGTGTGTGTGTGTGTGCATATTAAACGAATTTAAAACACTTAACACAAAGTTATTGTTACCATTCCAAATTAATGGAAAACAACTATAATTCATACTGGCAACAAAATACATGATAACATTTCAAAGACAAAGACATGCATCACATATAAATTAAGTACATAATTAATACTTATCTTTAAATTGGAGTAATTCCACCAACTACGTGCAGACCTTCCATGAATCTCCCAGCCTTAAACCATGTTTCTAATCACGCTTAGCAGTGGGTCACCCCCGAGATGGGACTAAGCTCCACCCAAGTTAAGGGAATCCTAGACTAGGATGAGGTTGCAAGAAAACTGCACAATGCAACTGGAAGGATTCTCTCCTGGATCCTTCTTACGCCCACTACTCACGAAGTCTCATTACCCACATGCTTGTTCCACCTGGGAGTATACACCTTCACAATCATAGCCCATCAGTTGCTTCACCTCCCTCTCTCGGTCTCGACAACAGGCCAGATCAGGAATTCTCAAAGATCCGTACCTGGTACGGGACTTTCTCTGGGAGAAAAACACTTCTTAGTAGACTCTCTCAACTGGAGAGAGCTTCTCATAGGCCTAACAACATGCCTCTTCTACCACAGTCTTGACAACCCGCTTATTTATCACACTCCTCGACTCATCTCCTTCCATGTGAGGACAATAGAAACGGTTCAACACCCATTCACATAGGAATGACAATAGAAACAATAGATGGGCATGGAACTACAAGTAGTAACAACCTAGGCTAAAACACAACACAACTAAACTAAGGTGATTACCCAGGTGTCGGGTTCCTCATAAAACACCGAACAACTCACAGATTTTGGATTTCATGATGCGTAACAAGAAAATTATGTAGAGGTCGATGATGGAGGCCAAATAGAGAGACCATATGGAATTCACGAGAATACACTAGTCGGCTTCACGGTTCTGGTTTTCAGGAATGCGTGGTTGTGTTGAGGTTCCACGCAGAGGAAAAATGGTTCAGATGGAGGATTAGTCAATGGGTTTTTCTCACTAGTTTCAAGGTGCTGGGTAAGAAAAATGCAAAGGTTGATCACAGAGATCTCACTATTTCAGATGGAGGATCGGGAAAATAGAAGAACGAACCCCCAACTCAGCTGATGGTTCATCTTTTAACTGCATGCACCCAAGTCGACACTTTTATTCCTAGATATGCATGTGTTCCCTTTGGCACACATTGCCTTTCCCAAGACTTAGGATAAAATCATGTCTTTCACACAGCTTTGGAATAATAATAAATTATTCTTCTCAAGGAATTAAGCCCCTAAGCTTAGCCCCACTTTCAAACCTTTCAGCGTCATTTCCCTTACCCGCCTTGTGGAAGCTTAGTCCCCCATTACTCTTTCTTCGTGGTTGGCCTACATGCAGCGATGCTTAAATTTTATTAATGATCTACATAATTACATATACAAAATCAAGCTCCTAGCCTTTAACACCTAGGCTCTCTGGCATAATAAACACATAATCCCACCAACTTATATACACTTGGATCACCAACCTATAAACATGATTACAATTCATAATATAATTGAGTTCATGCCTGGGGTATTACATCATAGATAGTGGGAGTATTGATAATTTAGTATCCATAGAAATGGTGGAAAAGCTAGAGCTAGAGACAACTGCACATCCAAACCCGTACAAGGTATCATGGTTGAAAAAAGGACATCAAGTGATGGTAATTCGACAGTATAAAGTTGAATTTAAAATAGGTGGTTATAGAGATACAATTATGTGTCATGTTATATCTATGTATGTTTGCCATGTTTTGTTGGGAAGACCATGAAAATATGACATAAATGTCATACATGATGGAACGGAAAATAGATACACCCTTGAGAAGAATGGTCGTAAGCATATGTTACTACCAATAGAATCAAAGGAGTCAAGGAAGAAGCTAGTTCTATAATACTTCTCATGAGTGGGAAGGAACTCTTGAATCAAGTCAAGAAGGAGAAAGAAATGTAGTTTGTTGAGCTAAGAAAACCTAGAGTCATCCTTACGAACACTTCTATGGATGATCTTCCTGCAGAGATTCATGAATTGTCGAGAAATTTTGTTGATATCATGGTAGATGAGTTACCTCTATCTTTACCCCCCATCAAGAGTATCATTCATCAAAGTGACCTTATTCGAGTAGAGAATTTGCCAAATAAAGAATCATATAGGTTGACACCTCAAGAAAATGAAGAGGTCAAGAATCAATTCCAAGAGTTGTTATATAAAGGTTTGGTTAGGGAAACTTTGAGTCCATGCACAGTACCAGTTGTGTTAAGTCCAAAAAAAGATGGAGGTTGGAGAATGTGCACATATTCAAGGGCCATTAATAAGATAACCATCATTTATAGATTCTCTTTAAAGAGAATGGATGATTTGATGGATTTCTTGAGTGGAGAAAATTATTTTTCCAAGATAGACCTAAAAAGTGGCTATCATTAGATAAGAATGTGAAGTAGTCACCCATTCTCTCCTAAGGGTTGTGCGACCTCCCAGTCTAGGATCAATCAAGGAACTAATTCTGACTGACTCTTCGGTTCTCTACTAGACCCCAAACCCACTTACCTAGGTCCTTTTTCCAAAGACGCAGGTCGTATGCGACCTGCGGGCCCTCTCCTGAGCTTTGTTCAAACCTCAACGCCAAACTAGCACTAGATCTCCTCTAGATAAGCCCTTTCCTTCACGTGAACATGGTTGTGACCACCCACCTGATCAAAAGGCACATCAAGACTTCGTGTATCAATTCTTTGCATGTGAGTGACCCCGACTCTCCCGACCTCTGAAACCTCGAAATATCGATATTTAGGAGCACCAAAGCAATGGTCCACAATCCTCGTGATCCAATAGTTTTGACCTCATTTTCTTCTATAGGGACTTTGTGTTTCATGAAGTTGGAGGACATCTCACCTCCCTTCTCCCAATATCCAAAATCTCGATATCTCCTTGGGAAACTAACGGTCCAGATTTCTCCTTGATCTGATGGTTCAGATCAAATCGCGATTTCACGATTCGCAAGTTCTTATGACTCTTCCTTTGACCTCTCTGAGTCATGAGTTAGTGAAACATTGATCTCTCGCCACATTTCATCCTTAATGGACAGTTCCAATGATTTCGGAATTTCGCAACCCCGCTCCTCCTGTTTACTTTCAAATATTATCATTCATGCACTTTACCTTGATCAGGCGGTTATGATTCCTCTACGCTCAGAGTGAATGACTAAGATGTTTCCTCCTCTGTTCTTGCTCCTCGCTATCTGTATGTTGATTGCACAGTCCAGATCTTTCCCCTTGAGCTTGCGTTTTCTTTGGACTTAGAATATTTTTGAAGGATTCAAAGGCCTCCACCTTTGTCCTTCTTGGGAGTCCGTTTCTTGGATCTTGTTAACACTTATGAAAAGTGTTATTCCTTCTAATCTTGGTCTTTTGAAGAATTTGACTTCCCACGCACTCCTTGCATTTCAGGAATTTCGATAACTCACATCCAAAGGATTTATCAAAGAGAAAATCCTCTCTCCCTCTTGGCATTCTCCTTTCCTGGTTCTTCGACTTCTTGCAAATCCTCTTCGACACTTAGTCGAGTCTTGGATATGTTCACTCATTGCAACAAATATTTACACAAGGTTTAAATTCTTGTGGATGACTGTGCACACCTTTCACCAATCTCTTTACATTCCTTGCAAAGGGAAAGTTTCGTGCTACCTCTTTTGAGCTTCAGAACAAAAATAGATTCCATCAACACACTCCTTGCGTTCTATGTGCACACCTTGCATCACTCAACAGCAGAGAGATAATTGAAACTTATCGTAACATTCATAGTTCCTTCCACTCGTAACGAAATCATTCATTCATTCATGAAAAAAAATAACAAAGAATTGTGAAACAATGTCCACACCATACATTGGGTAAAATTTCCTCTGTTATATTCATAAGTGAAAATGGTTACAACTGTAAATGAAAACAAAAATGAAAACTCTGAAAAATATCCTCCTAAATTGCATCTATCTACTTGCAATTATCTAATCTGTAGCCAGCCTCAATCGGGCGTACAAAACCTCTATTTATCTTAGAGGGCTCTTAGGATTTCCACTGACTACTTGTCTACATCAAAACTTATCCTGATAGCCATCATAGTGTAGTCGCATTCCAAAGTCAAAGTGGAAACTCCCACTTCGCTCATGATTGCTCAAGCATGCCTCAAAAAATTATTTTGGCATTGATTTAAGGAATAATTCAAAATATCGACTGCAACTGCCAGGGTTGAGGTCTCATACAGATTCTCGAACACTGATAGGTCTTGCTCCGCATGTTTGATAGCGATGCTCCTGCATCATACTCCCCTTGAAAAAAAATCATGGACTCATGTCTATGAGCTCCTACACCGACTTTCCATGCTTCTGTATAGAAACTTCATTTTCCCAACTGGCATCCTCTATTGGGTGTCCCTTCCACTTGACCAGATATTCAAAATAGGTCTTCCTCCTGGTCTTTTTATCAATCCTCTGATCAACAATCTTCTCCATTTGTTGTTTTTCTTCTATAGGCATTTTACTCTCCCACTGAATCTTCCCTTAATATTTTGATCCCTCGGTGTCATATTTCTTGTAAGGATATAGGTCTGAAACATTAAATATGGATGATATGCCCACATCCTCTGGAAACTCAATCTCATAGGTGTTTGCATCAAACTTTCTCAAGATATTACATGGTCCTATCTTCTTCATTTCTAACTTGTTATATGTTCCCCTAGGGAACCTTTCTTTCTTGAGATGTTCCAGAACCTGATCTCCTACTTCAAATTGAATTTATCTGCGATGTTTATCAACTCTGTGTTTGTACTCCTCGTTAGAACTCTACAACTATCCTTTTATCTGGCTATGGAGATTCTTCATTTCTCTAGAAAAATCTTCTTCTCCCACACTCCTAATCTCACTTTGTTCCAATTCTCTCAACTTAGATACTCCCCTTGGTTGCATTCCATACAATATTTGGAATGGGTTCTTTCTAGTGCTCTTGGTTTGTGAGTCGTTGTATGCAAATTCTTCTTGTGAAAGAATCTGATCCCACTAGTTAGGGTGTTCAGTAACTAGACTCCTTAACAAGTTTCCCAAACTTTTGTTTACTGCCTCAGTCAATCTATATTTCTAAGGGTGATAAGATGAGCTCAAGGAAAAATCTGTCCCCAACTTCTTCCACAATGTTCTCCAAAAGTGACCAACAAATTTTGTGTCTCTGTCTGAGACAATGCTTCTGGGTAGGTTGTGAAGTCTTACAACTTCCTTAAAGAACATATTCACAACATGCATTGCATCACTAGTCTTCCTGCATGGGATAAAATGTGCCATATTTTAAAATCTATCCACCACCACAAATATGGAATCAAATCCTCTTTGCATTTTTGTCAGTCCCAACACAAAATCCATGCTTATTGCATACGAAGGCCTCTCTAGTATTGGCATTTTTTGATACAATCCAGTATTCTGTAGTTTCCCTTTTGCATGTTGGAAGATTCAACATATGTTCACAAAATGTATCACTTCTATTCTCATACCTAGCCAATAGTATGAAATGATCAACTGTACAAATGTTTATCATCACTGAAATGTCTAGCCAATCATCCACTATGATTTTCCTTCAAAAGGTTATCCCTCATTGAGAATTTCGGTATGCAAAACTGATTTCCCTTGAACAACAATCCCTCTTGAATCATGTACTCTGTCCACTGGCTTCTGTCTCTCAGCGCAGGATTTTCACATGATTCATATGCTTCCTTGAAATCCGTATCATCACAATACATGTCCTTAAGGTGTTCAAACCCCAAGTTCTTCACTTGGAATTCTTGCAGAATCAAGCATCTCTTGCTTAATGCATCAACAAATTTCTTAGCATTCCCAACAATATGTTTTATGACAAAAGTAAAAATTTTCATAAACTCAACCCATTCTGCATGCCTCTGATTCAATTTTTCCTACCTAGTTATGAATTGTAAAGCCTGGTTATCGCTATATAAGAAAAATTCTTGTGGGACAAGATAATGTCTCCATTTCTTCAAGGCTTGAATTATGGCATCAAAATCCTTATCATACATGGAGTATTTTCTCTTGTCCTCATTCATATTCTCACTAAAATAGGCAACAGGTCTATTATCTTGCCTCAAAACTACTCTAATTGCAACTCCACTTGCATCACATCTCACCTTAAATGTCTTTTCAAAATTCAACAAGACGAGAATTAGTCTTTCTATTATTTTCTCCTTCAGTATATTGAAGCTCCTCTTGTCTTCCTCTGTCCATTTAAAATACTTGTGCTTCTTCTTCACTATGTCCATCATTGGCGCACAAATTCTACTGAATTCTTCGATGATTGGTGCACAAATTATACTAAATTCTTCGATGAACTTCCTATAAAATCTTTCTAATCCATGGAAGCTCCTTAATTAAAACATACTCCTTGGTGACGACCATTCTTTTATTTATTTCACCTTCTTTGGATCCATCTTCTGTTCATTTGAAGAGATCACAAAACTCAAGTCAACGAGTTATGTCTTCATAAAAGAGGACTGTTGTAGGAAAATCTCCCTGCGGACAGGTAGATCACCTCTAAGGCTTGACCTTAACCCTAGATAGAAAAATGATTAACGTGGACACTGACTTCCTTTCAAATCTATCTAAACTAATACATGAGAAGGAAGGATAACATAAGTACCTCTTAATCAACGTTTGTCTCTGCACGCTCCGAGTTACGCTCCAATCCTTTTCTCCTTGCTAAGTTCTGCGGGCAAACAAGATACGACCACTTCCTACTCTATTGATATTAGCTTGAAAATAGATCTACCAATTAATGATAAGTTCATGTAATCATCAAACACAAACTAGAAAGAAATAGGCCAAGCATGTCATATTAATGAGAATAACGACATCAGTACTTACAATCGTAGATGCGAATGCGACAGCTTCGTCAAGTCCTCTTCGTCTAACCCTTGCTCGAAAGATCCACAACCTGGTTGACAACAACTTCACTGATCACTTCTCCTTTGGCTGACTGTATGTTTCCTATGAGATCATAGGTTTCATGCTAGCAATTCTTCCCCCTTTCCACCATCATAGAGCTGTTTATATAGGTTGGGAGGAGATTAACCTCTTGAGTTATGTTTAGAACAAGTTGGGAACCTCCTCCTTAGATCAGGGATCTGTTGATGAAACCAAGAATTAGAGTACAACTTCTTCCTAATCTTGAAATATCCTTTCCTTATTCTCCTCACCGGGCTAACAACTGACCCAGATTAAGGAGCACTCCTTCAAAAGGGGCATCAGAGCGCTAGAACGCTCCCAGAGAGGCTTAAGGGGAGCGCCAGCACTTCAAAAGTGGGCATTTCTTCTGCAAAGGAGTAAGGGAGCATTATAACGCTCCATGAGGCCTTATAGGGGAGCGCCAGCGCTCCTAAGGCTGTTTCAGGGGAGCATTCACCCTCAAAACCCTTGATTGGAAGCCCTTTTTAGGTGTTAAGAGATGTTTGACTCCAGTGAACCAGTTCTCCTTCTTCAAACCAAGTACATAAGATGTTTTAAGTGCCTCCTTAGTGTCGTCATCAGGGCAGTATGCTCAAACAACATTTGCGACACCTGTAACCAACTTGCAACACTTGCGAAATTTGTAAGGAAGTTGCGACACTTACGACAATTGAGAGGAATATGGAACACTTATCTAGTTGAGTGATTTTGATGTGTAACAGAATTCCCCCCAAAGTATGAAGTCAGAAGATGCAAACTGATGACTGAATTACTTTGTAGATGTTCAAGCAAGGGTATAGACTCGGAGAACCTGACAGAAGCTGCACACAAACATCTAACAAATATCATGACATATTTCAAAATCCAAGGCAGGCATACCTATGCTTGGGTGATCGAGACTTGTAAGGTATGGCCACCATAATATACACTGCGGATACATAATTGTATTGATAAAAAAGGGTATAGCCACCAAAGATACAATGTGGATCTATACGTTGATGACTCGGAATGATCGTAGCCACGAAAGATACACAGTGGATCTACGAGATGACAAGACATAGCCACAACCAATACAAAGTGGATCTATGTAACAGTGTATGTGTTCTTTGTCCAATAAAAACTCCTTTTCAACCTGGGCAAAGCATATATCAAAGTGGATTACTCAACCCAGGGTCTTCTTACCAATCCCAATATGGCATGAATCTGACCATATGAATAGATGTCTTGGTGTCGAACATGGAAAAAACCACTTGATTACCGGTCAATGAGGTAAACCGTTAACAAGTGCGAGGGAGATCACCATTAATGTCAATGATTCCCAAGGTACCTTAGTACATTCCATCGAACATGAATAGATGAGCTGAGGTCGACCATTCATGGAATTATTCGATTAGAGGTCAATGATGTAAACCCACTGTCGAATGTGAGGAGGCCTGTCATTGAGGCATGCAGGTCCCAAAGTACTAACTAGTTTCTAAGTCTAATTCCCGGATAATGTGCTGAAGTCGATAGGAATAGACTCATCGAGGGAGGGCCTTGATGTATCCCCCGTCAATGACATGAAACAGACATAGAGATGCAATTGGCAGATCAAATGGACATGGACTGACACAGGTTTTGAGGCAAGATATTTGGGATGGTTGACTCTCGAGGTAGATACTTCCCTTGAACACTGAGGCGCAACAATAAAACATGACATGGACCAAGACTATGCAATGGGTGTTATGAATTGCGTCGGGTGACCCAAGGGAGTGAAAGGAAACTCAAAGGATTGGCTCAGTGCAGAGGTTCAGCGGATTATGATATGTGCAGATGACAAAGTGTTGTGTTCAAGGGCGACTCTAAGAAGTGCTGGACGATGTTTTCAAGAGACTGCTTGGCTTACTCCTTTCAATTTTTTCCCCCATCCAGATAGATGAGTACCTCTTTTTGGTTTAACGAGCTCGAGGAGGATAACACATGCTCGATATAACTCACCTTCAGTGAGTTCCTCTTCCTTTATTTAATGAACCAGAAGAAGTAAGGGATCGGTCCCATATGGGCCTGTCGATGTGTGCTTTAACGAGTCCAAAGACAGAAAACTCGAAGGTTTTTCAGGGTTATAGAGTTTGGAAAAATTCTTAAAAGAGAACTCTCTCAGTTCCTTTTTCGTACAATAGTCCAACGAGACCGAAAAAGGGTTAAACTATCGCTCCCAAGGCGTCGTTTCTGACCTTTTAATGAGTGTGAAAGGAAGCAAGATCACTCGACAATCTTTTCATGTTTAGAGAGTCTGAAAAGGGTTTAAAGGAGACTCCACGGGGGTTCCTTTTTCGTGTATTCATATCCAGACAGGTCCGAAAAAGAGATAAAAGTTTACGCGGTTACGTTCTCATATTGTCGAGCTCGAGAACGAACTAAGACTATGCTCATCAGTATGACAAGGTGAATAACCGATCAGGACTGCCAGGAAACCTACGATGCCAAAGCTACAAACCAAAGTTTAGCGAAGCCATTTACATCATTAGAGAAACCCACAAATGACCATACCTTATAAAAAATGGAATTCTATAAATAAGAATTGATTCAAAAATTCATTTACCATTTCCTTTGCAAGGATTTTTGGAGTAGTGGAGAATCTCACTTTGAAGCAAATCTTGTTTTTCTCGCTGCCGGGGCTACGATCGATCATTTTGCTCGTCATTCGAAACAAGTAGGTGTCCATCCCTTGTTCTTTCAATTGCATGGTTTCAAATTGATTTTCATGGAATTATTTATTTTAAAACACAAATCCCTAAGTCGCCCCTCTTTGACCGAAACGGCCTCCTTTTAAACATTAATAAAATAGGGGGATTCTTTTGCAAAAATGTGTTAGAGAAGGGTTGTTAGGATGTCTACACCCTTGCAATCAATTAGACAGGTCATTCTTGGCAAAATAACTTCACAAAAGTTCTCCCCAAATGTCCACGCCCTCCCAAAATCGTTTTGCATTTTTATAATGTTTTTATCATTATTTAACCAATGTTAAAGGGTGTGGTGGTTAAAAAGAGTGAGAGGTAGCTTTTAGATGACATGGGTACTTTGTTTTATGTTTTAAAATGTTTTTTGAAAATCATCGAAATTATCAAAATGTGAGGAATAATGAAATTCTTGATTTTTCTGTTTTGTAGGTGTCTTCGGCAATCATGATTGAATGGAAAGAGAGGGAACACGAGATGGATGATTTAGATGCTCTACGGAGTCCTTGTATGCAGGCCGCTTTGCGAACCTGTGGCTTGCTCAAGTTTTTCAAATTGCAAAAAATGAAGAGAGAGATTCTACTGCTTGAGCACATGATCGGCCTTTGGGACGTTACGGAACAAGGATTTTGTATTGGTACACAACTCCTAACCATTGACTTGGAAGATGTGTACTTTTTGACCAGCCTCTCGAAAAGAGGGGTCCCTATATCTTTCACTGGACAGAGGGCATTACCTGAGCAAGTGGACGTGTATCTGGCACGTCACTGTATTCCGGGAGCAAGGTTGGTAGGGGGCCGGATCCCTATCAAGGATATACGAGATCTGCCTCTCCGATCTATATTATTTTCTATCACAAGTGTGACCGGAAGTACTTTTGCTCATTTGGCATCGAGATTACAGGTGGCCTATGGTGTTCAATGTTTAGATCCAACACTGTTCAACTGGAGTGCGGCGTTCCTTCGGAATGTAAAGGAACAGATCTCACTATGCAGGACTGGTCAGAAGCAGTTCAGCTATGGCTCATTTTTTATCTCGTTCTTTCTAGAGCGCATCCCTCAGATGTAGCCTCAAATAGCATTGGCAGTACGCCCAGTGGGCAAACCTCGGATGGAGAGGTGGACTAGTCTGTCTCCAAGACTAGTTTCAGAGTTAGAGTTCCACTTCACTGGTGATTTCTTTGCCTGGCTAATATGGTAGTTCCTCTGGATAGAGGACTTCCCTTATGCCGATGTGGACTTCTGTGGGAGTATGGACTTGATTTTTCCCGCGGGGGAAGACTGGGACGAGTCAGGTAAGAGATTAAGCCATACCTTGTCTAGTTTTTGTTTTTACGTTTTTTGATGTATATGCATTTTTTTTGGGAATGTAAAAGAGTTTTAACAGATGTTTTGTTTCCAACATGCAGACAAGGGAGCAGTGCGCCCAGTTGATATACCAGTACCAGGGCATCGTGGAGGCTCCCTAGTTGCAGCAGATCCAGTGGTACCAGTTATGGGTCTCCGGGAGGTCGAAAGAAACCTCCAAGGCCTTATGATGGGCATCCCTCCTCTGTGGAGCGGGGAAGTGCCTTTACATCTGCAGTGGCACACTGTAGGGGTACCAGAGAATATCAATTCTCTGTTGAGGTGCGTAGTGGATGCAGTAGTATGTTACTCACAGCACAACGCAGCGCGGGGAGATTAGAGTCTCCCTGTGATCATGTTTTTTGTGTATACCTTGTCAGGCGATGTTGTATGGGTGAAGAGACCCAAAGTTTTTCCCTTTTACACACTTTTGATGTAAAGCAAACATTTCAGTCACGCCATATATATATATAGTTTCGAGTTTTTATGATGCCGATGATTTGTACATGATGATGTCTGTGATGTGTTTTAATTTACATGTAATGTATAGTTTTTTCTTTCTTTGAATCTTATCTGTGGGCTAAATATCGATCCATGATATAATTAGCTAATGAATCTGAAACACTATTAAGTTCTCTAGGAATATGTCTATATTCAATGTAATCGAACATTCGTTTAAGACGGCGAACTTGCAAGTGTAGACGTAGAAAGATAGGACTACGGATGGCGTAGATGCGATTGAGTTGATAAACCACGAGTTGGGAGTCTAAGTAAATAATGATACGAGAGATACCTAGGGAGGCGGCTTGGGTCAACAGTCCGATGACAGCATGGTATTCTGCCATATTGTTGGTTGCTAGTCCTAAACAGATGCCTCCTGAACTCACCACCTCGTCAAACTGATAAATAACCCATGTTGCCGAAGTAATGTTCCGGGTATGTTGGCTGTCGCCATCTGTGAACCCAAAAAAGATAGGAAAGGTAGACGTCATCTGCGCATGAAAACACAGGCACAATCATGAGTGGCAACGGTAAAGACTCGAGCACGCGAGAGAAAAAGACACACCAAACTAAAATACAATGGTGTACAAAGTAAAGATGCTAGGTGATATAGACATAGTACTTTTTAAGGTAAAGCCCATTTCAGGGCTCTCCCAGGGAAATTCCATCATGATCTACTAGTTCATAAGCACCTCTATGTAAAACACGCTTCACGATGTAAGGACCGTGCCACATAGGTTCTAACTTTCCTGTTCCCAATTTATCGTGTGCTTGGTCATAAACGAGGACTAAGTCTCC